>APFE030626525.1:150345-169947 GCA_000404065.3 Pinus taeda
TTTTTTCTGAATAAAACTATGCTATTATATTACAAAAAAGGCAAAAATTACATCATCTTTGGTACAACAAAGCCGTAGCCCTGTGAAACCTATCGAAGGACTGACAGTAAGCTCAGGAATGATCATCTCCAAAATTACATAAGACCGACACTTGAACCAAATCGACATTCATGAGACCGACACTGAACATACATGTTTAACTGAAACACATAAAGACTGGAACAACTATGGATAGCCATCACTATAACAGATAGAGACAGAATTACATAAGGACAAAGACCGGGCACATATAAGATAGCTGTGAGAGCAGATAGTGAAAAAATTCGTTCTTCAGAAACCTGAGTCGAACAGCAGAGCGAACTAGTCATCATCAATGGTGTGCACATCTTCCTCTGCTTTGCATCTAGGAATCTTGTGGATATCCGGCTCGGTGAGAATGTCACGCTGCATAGGTTCACTTGGCCCTGCCCCAGGGTCTGGAGAGAAGCTGTCTTGAACAGGGCGCAGCATATCAATGGCGAGAACTTGCACACTTGTTGTAGGAGCTGACCCAGGAATCCGCGGAGGGCTGGCATGAATAGCATCATCTTCACCTCGAGGATTGCTGCAATGCTCCACTGAAACTGTAACAAAGAAAGTTGTATTTGACAGAGTACATGGAATACGATATCTCACCATGGGATGCTCAGAGTGCCCACAGTCCATAATCTCGATATTCCGCTGCGCTGCCTCTGCCAACTGCCCGACACCTGGAGCGCCGACGGTCGGAAGAAACCTCGATTGAGGAGGAGGGGGAGGGGGCTCACCTCTGAGACGAAGCCTGCCCTCTGGAAATCTCGCGCCGGCTTGACTGTTGTAGACGCTCTCGCTGCATCTCTGAATTGTGCGAAGAGCAGGTATAACCCGTCGCAGCCTCCCTCGGAATCAAAGAATGAGCACACCACCTCCGAGCACTCGAACCTTATGCCCGTCAGCGGGAGAGTGACAGAGATGCCAAACACCCCCGAATGGTCCCAATCGCAGGAATAACCCCTTGCAACCTCCCTCAGAACCAGAGATTGAGCCACCATGACCTCCCTCAAAACCAGAGCATGAGCAAACACAAACTGTGGGAGAATGACAGAGAGGCCATGGCTTTGTAGCGCCATTTTCCCATTACCAAGAGGGGCAATAAATGCCGAAAGGACCCGACTGCCATTAAACAACGCCTCCGAACTTAAATGCCTCACGCAGCAAGCCCACATGCTATGCGTCCTGTTATACGACTTATATTAATATATTAATATTACTATATTAAATTAATTAGAATTAAATATATTATTAAAATTAATTATTTAATATAATAAATATTAGTATACTTATAATAATAATATATCTTAAATTAATATTAATATATTAAATCAATTAATAATAATATTAATAAATTAATATTATATTTAATAACTGATTTATTTATAGTATGTTATTTATTATTATTATTATTTTTATAATTATTATTTATTTTATGAGTAAAGGATATGTTATACCTGGGATGTGTTGGCGACCCTGATTTCCCTGATTAAGGGGAGCTAGCTCCTGCTAATCTCCAAGCCATTGTCTCTGTTCAGATTATGAGGGTGCTTGATAATTTCGAGTGCTTCTCTAATCTTTCGTCTATGTTGCTGCTCTTCCCTTGCGACAATTGAGGCGCTTTCCAAGCAGATATGGTGTTTTGTTTTGGAGGAGTGCTCTTCCAAGGTTGAAGGACGAGACCTTTCATTCCTAATATCGGTGTCATGCTCTTTGAGTCTCGTCTGTAGGGAGCGACCTGTTTCACCAATGTAGCTTTTCCCACATGAACAATCTATTTTATAGACTCCTTTAAGCTGATGTTTGTCAATATCATCTTTTACAGACCTCATACCTTGCCTGATCGTTCCCGGTGCTGAGAAATGTGTGATAATGTTTTTCTTCTTTAGGATTTTAGCGATTTTGTCCATAACTCCATGGATATAAGGTAGAAAGACCTTACCACACTGAGGTTGGCTTTGGGCCTTAGGTTCATGAGACAACAACCTCCTCTCAGCTTTCTCTATGGCTCTTTTAATCTCCTGCTCCTTGTAGCCTATACTTTTAAAGGTTGCGACTAAATGATTCTTTTCTTCATTAAGATGCTCCGAGTCAGAAATTCGAAGGGCTCTGATAGCAAGAGTGTTTAGAACCCCAAACTTTTGAGCTGGGTGATGGTGGGAATCCGCATGGAGGTAACTTTCAGTGTGGGTTACCTTCCTAAATACCTTATGCCCTAGAGAACCATCCTCTTTTTTGATGATGAGAACATCTAAAAATGGGATGCTCCTGTTTTCTTCAAGTTCCATAGTGAATTTTATTTCTGGAGAGATAGAATTTACGTGCATGAAAAACTTGTCTAGTTCTACTTTGCCATGAGTCCATTTTATATTGGTATCATCGACAAATCGCTTCCACCAGGCTGGTTTTAAGGGGTATGACTCAAGGGCTTTCTTTTCAAAGTATTCCATGTAAAGGTTGGCCACGATTGGCGAAAGGGGTGATCCCATGGCCACACCAGATGTCTGCTCATAGAATATTCCTTGGAAGGTGAACACAGTTGACCTCAAGCAGATTTCAGCCAATTTTGCAGTACCTGGATCAGTAACATATTTTATAACCTGAATGGCTTCATCAAGAGCAATCTTGGTGAATAAGGATACTATGTCAAAGCTCACAAGAATGTCATCACGTTCTATCTTCTCATTTTTAATAAGATTCACAAAACTATGGGAGTCTTTGATGAAGGAATCAGTATTTCCGACAAGGGGCTTAAGAATTTTAGCAACATACTTAACAAGCTCATAGGTTGGGGAGCCAATAGTATTGACAATTGGTCTAAGAGGCACTCCTTCTTTATGGATCTTGGGTAAACCATAAATTCTTGGGATAGTTTCACAAGAAGGGATTAGTTTCTTTTTCAATTTATCATCAAGGTTGGTCTGAGATGATCTTTTTTACCTATTTCATAATCTTGGGGATGGTTCTTTATCCAAGATGACCGCTGCTCCTCCTTTATCTGCCTTAAGAACCACAATCTTGTCATTGTTCCGCAAGGATTTGAAGGCTCTTTGCTCTTCTTTACTTAAGTTGCTTTTGGGAGTTTTGGCTTTCCTCATAATGAGAGAAAATTCTTGTCTTAATGATTCTTTGTCTTCTAAAGGAAGGTTATTAATACCCTCCTCTATGCTACAAATCATATTCTCAATAGGGAGGTTTTTAGGAGTAACTACAAACCCCATGCCTCGGCTGAGGACATTAACGATTTCAGGCTCTAACTCCTGGGAAGACAGATTGACAACTTTTCTTCTTAATTTTGTCTCACAAGGGTTCGCTGGGGCCTGACTTTTTCCTTCATTATGGTCTTTAAAGTTACATTTTCTGCTTTCTAAACCAAGATCCTGCCCATTATTATTTGCGATGTCTGTATCATAATTCTCTGCGTTAAACTTTCTGCTTTCTAAACCAAGATCCTGCCCATTATTATTTGTGTTGTCTGCATCATAATTCTCTGCGTTATCACTGGCTAGATATGCGTTATTATTATTAGAACCTCTGACTATACCTGCGCTATCATTGATTTTCATAACGTTATTATTTGAACCTTCTGCGTTACCTGCGTTAACGTTATCCTTTGAACTTGCGTTAACACAACCATTGGCATCTGCGTTAATGTTATAATTCATTGAAACTTCTGCGTTATTAAAACCCTTTGCATCTGCGTTAATGTTATCCTCTTCTGCGTTAACAAAACCTGCGTTAACGTTAGACTGGTTGCTATTCATTGATATTTCTGCGTTAATGCTATTAAAGCCCCTTGGGTAAACCTTTGAACATGCGTTAACGTTATCCTTTGAACCTGCGTTAACACAACCCTTGGCTTCAGCGTTATTAAAACTCTTTGCATCTGCGTTAATTTTATCCTCTTCTGCGTTAACAAAACCTGCATTAACGTTAGACTGGTTGCCATTTATTGATATAATGCTATTAAATCTGTTGGCAACTGTGTTAACGTTATTTAAACCAATGGCGCTTGCGTTAACGTTGATCTGGATGTTCTTTGAACCTTCCGTGCTAGCGTTGATCCGTATGTTATCCTTTATATCTCCTATGCCCACTTCTGTGTTCTGCGTATTGAGGTTTTGAACATTGTCCAGCCCGCGGTTTATGTCAACATTTTTAGCTCTAACGCTGTCCAGCCCGGTCTTTCTATTACACATAACATTGTTTATACAGCAGCCCTTGTGTGAAATATTATCAGCGCTGTCAGGTTCTTGGGTTATGTTATTACTCTTGCTCTTGCTCAACAAATTGGATAATTTCTTGCGTTGCCTTGCCTGAGCAATCTGTCCCTCATTATCGGCTTTTAGAGCAATCCTGGAATCAATAATCGACCAGATATTTTTGTTGATGCTGTTAGCTAGTTTAAGGTGGGTTGAGAGAGCCAAGCGTCCAAGATTTTCAAGAGAAGCCCTAACCCTTTTAATTTCTAACCGAATTAGAGAGAAGCTTAGTTGTAGAAACACCTTGCTATTATATATGTTTTGCAATCTATGATTGACTTGTGCAAATGGAGGAATGAGATTATTGTCCCTACAGTTTTTAAGAAAATGAAGATTGGCAGCTCTTCTTGCTATCCTCACTCTAAGATTTTCGAGTAAAAGGATTTGACTCCAAATATCCCCTCCGTATAGGGACAAGATTCTGGATTTAAGAGATTTGTGATTTGTATCTTTTAGATCAGTTACCGGAGAACCCACAGTATGAACTTTTTTATGCCAACATTTCAAATCCCAACTGGGATCCATCATCAGGACTTTTGAATGATGATAGAAGAAGAGCTGCTTAGAAGGTAATAAATAATGATGTGAAAACAATTTTTAATAAGCAGAGGTTGGCTAAATTTAATTTAATTAATTATTCAATTTTTAATAAGCGGAGGTCGGCTTAATTTAATTTAATTAATTATTCAGTAGTCATTTATTTATAAATAATAAATTAATTAATTGTTTTAATAAATGAATTAAATCAATCAATATTAATATTAAACTAATTAATATTAATATTAAATTAATTAATATTAAAATTAAAATAATTAATATTAATTAGTATTAATATATTAATTTAATTAAGATTAGTTAATGTTAATTGATATTGATAAATTAAATTAACTAATCTAGATATTATTATTAAATATATAAATTAGAATTAATATATTGATTAATTAATATTAATATCTTAATTTAATTAATATTAATAAATTAAAATTGAAGATAATTGAAAAAATATGGTTAAATTTTTTTTATTAATGATAATAAATAATATAATTAATTGATTGTTATAATTTAATTAATAAATGCAATTGATTAATGATAAATTAATTAATATTAATTAATAATAATATATTAAATCAATTAATATTAATTAATAGTAATATATTAAATTAATTAATAATAGAATATTCAAATAAATTAATTAATATTAATTAATATCAATAAATTAAAATTAATTAATAATGATATTAATATATTAATTCACTATATTAAATTAATTAATATATTATTAAAATTAAATTTAGTTAATATTAATAAATATTAGAATATTAAATTAAATAGAATTAATATCTTAACTAATTAATATTAATAAAAAATCAATTCATTAATAATATTAATATTAATTAATCTTAATATATTAAAATAATTGATTTATTTATTAATATATTTATTTATTTGTTTATTTATTTTTATTTTTATAATTATTATTTATTTAATGATAAGGGTAAAGGATATGTTATACCTGGGACGTGTTGGCGATCCTGATTTCCCTGATTAAGGGGAGCCAGCTCCTGCTAATCTCCAAGCCATTGTCTCTGTTCAGATTATGAGGGTGCTTGATAATTTCGAGTGCTTCTCTGATCTTTCGTCTATGATTCTGCTCTTCCCTTGCGATAATTGAGGCGCTTTCTAAGCAGATATGGTGTTTTGTTTTCGAGGAGTGCTCTGCCAAGGCTGAAGTATGAGACCTTTCATTCCTAATATCAGCATCGTGCTCCTTGAGTCTCGTCTGTAGGGAGCGACTTGTTTCACCAATGTAGTTTTTTCCACATGAACAATCTATTTTATAGACTCCTTTAAGCTGATGTTTGTCAATATCATCTTTTACAGACCTCATACCTTGCCTGATTGTTCCCGGTGCTGAGAAATGTGTGATAATGTTTTTCTTCTTTAGGATTTTAGTGATTTTGTCTGTAACTCCATGAATATAAGCTAGAAAGACCTTACCACACTGAGGTTGGTCTTGGGCCTTAGGTTCATGAGACAACAACCTCCTCTCAGCTTTCTCTATGGCTCTTTTAATTTCTTGTTCCTTGTAGCCTATACTTTTAAAGGTTGCGACTAAATGATTCTTTTCTTCAACAAGATGCTCAGAGTCAGAAATTCGAAGGGCTCTGATAGCAAGAGTGTTTAGAACCCCAAACTTTTGAGCTGGGTGATGGTGGGAATCCGCATGGAGGTAACTTTCAGTGTGGGTTACCTTCCTAAATACCTTATGCCCTAGAGAACCATCCCCTTTTCTGATGATGAGAACATCTAAAAATGGGATGCTCATGTTTTCTTCAAGTTCCATAGTGAATTTTATTTCTGGAGAGATAGAATTTAGGTGCATGAAAAACTTGTCCAGTTCTACTTTTCCATAAGTCCATTTTATATTGGTATCATCGACAAATCGCTTCCACCAGGCTGGTTTCTTCTTGCCTCCTGGCTGCTTGGGTTCTTTGGCTTTGTCTGTTGACACAGCATTTACTTCTGAGGCTAGAAGTTCATCATTTGCATCTTGACTCAAAACCGTGCAGGCCTTTTTTGATGTATCCTTCGCGGTTTTAGTGCTTGTCATACCTATCACACCATCGTCGGCATGAGAGTCTTTGTTTGTTTTAGGAGGTGGAGGAACGGAAAATTATGGTCTAGGTGCATCAGGGATTTTATCGTAGAGCATGCCAGACTGAGTATAGATCAAGTCTAGATATTGTGCATGAGCAATAACTTGCTCTTTAGTGATGACTCCTCCCTTTGCCACATCTTCTGTAATAGCGGGTAACAGTGACTTAATAAACCATTCAGCCAATAACTGATCAGGAACATATGTTTTTACCATTCTACGATGACGTCACCACTCATGAATATGATCGGATATGTGAGTGGCTGTCGTTTGTTTGAAATTGGTAAGCATCTTAGTTCCTGTTTCGTACCTAATAGGTAGCTGAAAATGGGTTAAAAAGGTTTTGGCTAGGGTACTGAAGTTATCAAACGAAGCTCTAGGCAGTTCGATATACCACTTTGCTACCGGACCAGTTAACGTGCACTGAAAGAGGCGAAGCCGAATCGAATCATCATTGAGAGTGTTTGATGAACACCATAGATGAAAGGTCATCACATGATTTGATGGGTCTTCGCCTGGATTTCCATTAAATTTAGGAATATCCGACGGAAGTTTATGCGGAATCGCCAGCCACCAAGGGGCATAGGCAATTAGATCGCCCGTTAGTCGATTTAGATCCGGTAACTCTAAAGTTGCCACAAAAGGCAACTGTTGATTCAGGCTTGGTTGAGCATACCCAGGATAAGACAGAATCATTTGAGCAATCTGTCTTTGCACACCAGCATAATGCATTTGATGTTGGTAACTTTGGTAAGGTTGATGGGAATAACCATTATGATATGGTTGATACGGCTGCCCATTACTTGCAAAGACTTGTTGCTCATATCCTTGGTAAGCCTGCTGGAATTGCAGTTGTTGGTATTGCACCAGCCATGGTTGTGAAGCCATGGACTATTGTCTAGTACTGACTGTTTTACCAAGATGTGGATTGGTGTTCCCCGTTTGAACCTGTGCCATTCCACTAGTTGGTGATTGTGGTTGTGTCGGAGGTACAAGAGATTGTTGTATTGCAACCTACGAAACTTGAGGTTGGCATACAACTGGTGACGCTTGTACTTGCGATACTACCACAATAGCCGGCATAGTGGGGATGTTGGTCATAGGTGAACTTTGTTGTATTGAGCATAAAAATCTTGGTTGTTGAGACAGGATTGGTACCCAACCACTAGTCATGATTCCAGCATAACCCAAATTTTGTTGTGAACTCACGCGTGGTTGTCCTTCTGAGGAAGACAATGAAAGGGTATACGGCCCTCCATATGATGGTAATCTAGTACTCAAAGGAATAATTTGCCTTTGGGGACTAGTTTGCCCAAATTGACCTTGTGACGGATCAATTTTTCGAGACTTAATGTAAGAGATTCCAGATATAATTCCAGACGAACAAATGGGAACAGTCCATACTGCCGAAATAGTGCCTGGATGGACTCCATCCAGCGATTGAAAGCTGGTTGGGACAGATGGCATGCCGACAAACATTGTCGGAATAGCAGAAGGAGCTTCCATTGTTGTTGTGTCAGGTGACACAGTCCTTGATGTTGACATTTGTTCAGACATATTAAACCTATCCAAAATATTCCTCAGCGATTCTTCAGGAACTTCCGAGGGTGGGCGAATATTTTCTGATGAAGAAGGATATAGGGCGATTCTAGCTCCAAGTTGCGTTGGAGTGCTAGACAGAGGATCCTCCACAATCTCTTCTATGGAAATCAATCCAGGAGGAAGAGGCAAACCGTCAGGTCTGTAAAATATTTCTGGTGCCGAAGAAGATGTAATTTCTACAGCAGCAGACGGTTGGGGAGTAACACCTTCTGATTCGGCTGTAGACGGAGCCGGTTTAGGAATAGAAGTGTTAACCGTCACACTAGGATCACTTGTAATGTCCTTTTACTGTTGTGGAATTTCTTCTGTAGAGGCAGGGATTCCAGAAATGTTCAGAGTAGCCGGAGTCTCTCAGGATGTTGTAGTTATTGCTCCAAGCAATCTAGGGGACTTCAATCTGGTTAACAAGTCCACTTCATCCAGAAAGGTTTCGCTTCCGGAGTCAACGATGGTTGACTCGTGAGTCTTCACGAACGACGGGATTTTGATTGACTTTATTCCATGATTGCGGATTACTTGATCAACTCAAAATAAAAAGGGAAAAATGTTTTCCGAATTAAATGAATTTTAGATGCTTTGACACAACTTTTTTTTCAATTTTAACGAGTCGACAAAAAAACAAAAGATGACTCTAGTCACCTTCAATTTTTATTGAGCCTGAAGTGACAAGTGCTCAGACGACCTTTTCCTTTAAGGAGTCTGAAAAGGAGCAAAATGGAATTCTCTGGAGATCTAGGCAGAGAGGATTACCAAACCAATCAAAAAACTGTAGAATACTTTTTACGGTATGGCAGTCAATCTTCCCAAATGTTGTATTTGGTGCATTGTGATCGATAGGGTGGTAGACACGGCTTCCTAAGGATAAAGGATGCAGCCTGTTGTGGTCTCCCAATATATACTCGACAGTACGTGGGAGCACAAGTCCGTACTATCACTTTCCATCTCAGAGTGGAGGAATCACCCGACCAACACTGAAAGCAATAGTTACCAGGTTTTATGACGCCAAAATATGTCTCTAGCCTAGACCTCTAGATGTTTTGCGTTAAGTTCCAAAGCATTGTTAGATTCATTGAATTTATTTTAAGTTGATCTTGCTTAACAATTTTCCTTTCAGGTTCACCACGTGATGTGTATATAATTCCTAAAATGTAGTCTAAGATGATAAACAAACGTTTAATCTTCTTTCACCAATGAAAATCCTAGCTACTAAGGGAAGAAAGTCAAGAATTTTTTCTTCATAGAGCACAGAGCACACGCTAAATGCATAGTCCTAAATCAAGCCAAGAAGTCAAAATGCAAATGCACATGAATGTATTTGTTTTTAGCCTTCTTAATGTGTTAATGACGTTAAGAAAGCTATGTGCAAATCTGAATTACTTTTAAAGCGACAGTACTCAACAAAATTCTTTTTCAAAATGAAGTGAAAGCAAGAGAGACACTTTGCTATTTTGAAATGAAAATTTCTTTTCGACACTTTAAAACTACTTATTCAAATCCTATGCAATAGTAACTGTATAATCGAATATTAAGAACAATGGGATTGTTTCCTAAAACTGAAAATGACAGCTACGAGACTTTCAGATTTAGAGACGACAATTCGACTATGCTACTTTTTTGCAAAAGAGAACTAAAAATGACGCAAATACATAAAAAAATTATATTTCTTTGCACTAAGGAGGCAGATAATGTAAGAGAAGGGGGTTTTCACAGAATTACACTAACTATAGACAACAAAACTCTTGAATAGGACTGAAAATAGTGAGAAAAATCCACAGTCTGAGGGTAAAGTTAACCCTCCCTGACCATCGCACTTGTTACACAGTGAAATTAGTATGCAGCGCACCTACTGCACTCAGGAAGTGCGATGCATATAAACTACCTTGAAGGTAGGGTGCGATGGTAGCAGTGTGAGACTTCAAACAATTTTTCACTCACAGTTTACAATCTAGTTTAGGTGTTTAGGCCGAGTAAGTAAAGATCAGTGTATGTAAAACACAGGGGCGATCTAAACAGGTTACTAGAGCCACCACTTAGGGAAATTAGATTTCTTGCAGATCTATTGTTTAATTCATAAACAAAACCCGGAGATAGACTAAAGCAACATTGTTCTACTTTGTATTTGTATAACAAATGCAGTTCGAAGGCTAGTTGGCTTGACTTCAGGCTCCGCCTGTAAGTTTATAAAAGAAACAAGGATAGATAGAATAGAAAGTAATCTAGTCGCTCCCTAGTGGAGTCGCCATTTTGTTACCGGGAATAGTGTCCACTCAGATGCTACTATTCCCACTAAGATGGGTGGCTATCTTAGAAACAAACAATCAAAGTCTACTATTGTTTTCTTTTATGAACATAGACAAGAGGAGAACCAAGAAGACCAACCTGAGTCTTGCGTTTGATTTCCTCTCCTTCTTGATAGAGCTTCGCCATTTCTTCTTTGTCTGCCCAACTTCAAAAGGACTTGTGGAATCACAACAACATACTACTATCGAAGAAACAAAGATCTAAATTCATAAACAATACAGGATCAGATGTGTATTAACCATATAAATGCATATATAAACAAGTACACAAGAATATGGAAGGAAACAAGAATAGCTTTATTAAGATGAAAAGTAGCAAGAGGATGACAACCATGTGCTCTGACCCAGCATCATCCTCCAGCTAGGAAGCCCTTCTTCATCTCAAGAAAAGCTTAGATCACCCAACACTATGAATGTACACCAGAAAACCAACAACACTTCTCTATAAGATACAAAATTCCAGCCTCTGGATCTCTGTGATGAGGGATCCATATATAGATGATTACAGAGAGGTGAGTCATCTTCTGGGATCTTGATTAGTGTCCTCTCTCTGATAGTTCCTGCTTCCACTTGGAGAATGATGATCTCTTACTCATCCTTGGTCGAAAATAGAGAGGCAAGTGTCAGAGAGGAAGCTTCTAGAAGATTCCATGATCTTCCACCTCGCATTTTTGTCCCTGCCATTTGTCCATTCCCAACCATCGCACCCTACAAAGGAGAAAATCAGTATGCATTGCACATTGTACACTAGGAAGGTGTATGCATCACACCCTCTACATTGAGCTTTCTGTATGGTCTAGTTTTGCCCATTTATGAGCAGTTTTCAATGGAGAACTTATGGGAGATGATGTAATCAGTTGACCTTGTTCCTTTAGGTAGTGAAGCAACACTTTTAGGTACTTAGGAGCGCTCAGTTTATGGACACTTATGATTGGGGTTGAAGTGCCCAAAAATGTATATAGCACATATGAGTGGGCCCACTTACAAAAAGTCAGGAAGCGAAATTTCGCAAAACAGAGGCATTCTGGGCCTTTTTTCCTATATGCGTCACGCCCTTTTCTGTATGCATCGCGCTACTTTGAGGCCAGTCTTGAGGCACTTTCAGGAGTCCAAAATGTTCCCAAGTGTGCTTTTTGGAACGCTTGTTCTATCTAATTTCCAACCCAAGTGGAATTTTTGAATTTGGAGCTCATTTTCCCATCCAAATCTTCATTCTCCCAAGACTGCTTCCTATGTGTCAAAATAGGGGCAGTGAGGTCATTTTTTGGGTGTTTTTGACCTCCTGGAGACTCAAATCATGCCCAAATTTCTTGCCCAAGTTCCAGTAGTCGTGATCATGCATGCTAATTCCAAAAATGTAAACCATTTATCATTCGGAGCTCCCAATCCTACGCGTCGCGCCGGTGGCGCGACGCATATAGAGAAAAAACTTGTGTTTGTGCCAAAAAATTTCCATGCGACCAAAATTTTCCCAAATTCCTTGAAATTTGGGCTGGAGGTTCTCTAAGAGGCACTATGTTGGGCCACGGAAGCAACAACTAAGATTTGAAGTCGATATTTCTCTTTTTCCTCTTTTGTCGCTCTGCTCACTTTGGCCTTCAAGCTCCTTATTTGGGCCTTTGCGCTCATGTTCCGTGCCCTGTAATGACAAGCCATCTTCTTCAACATGGTTTTGTCTCTGTTTTCCTTCTCCAGTACTCTCTCCAAGTGTAGATTGACCCGATCTAACCAAGACTCATGGTCATTGTTGATCTCTTGCTCCAAGGTAGTGAGCTCAATCCTCCTCTGCTGGGCAGCTTGTCGATTTTCACGGATGCTTTGCAGCTCCATGATCGTCTGCTGGTCCTCAAGATATTTGTTTCTCTGCTCTAGATACTAGATGACCCATCTAGCCCTCTCCATATTGAGTATCAAGTCTTGGATCTCCGAGTCCTGCTCCTAAATGGTCATCCTAATTTTGGCATTTCCTGCCTCTGCCTCATCCTCCTGAATGAGGATGACATCGATCTCCTGTACACCTAAGGGCCCCTCATCATGCACAGGCTTCTTGCCCTTGTCCAATACCTGTGTAGTCGATGATGGAAGTGAGGCCCCTTCCACCCTAGGTGGAGATAACACTCGCTTTTCTGCTACAAACAAGTGCCTACTACCTCTCTGATATGTAATGAAAACTCTCATGGTAGTGGTTTCATGATGCTCATGCTGATAAGAAGGACCACCCAACTCCTACTCCGGCTTTGATAGTAGCTGTGATGTGCTAAAGAAGTCATGGGAGATGAAGTCCTCCCAAGCAATGCCCTGCAATCCGAACTAATGATCTACCAAAATCCGGATAAGAGCAAAGTGATACACACTGTTAAGCTACTGCTGAGGGTTCTTATGCAGCATGAAGGTGTTCATCCTCTCTATATTCTTGCATATGAAAAATGGGAGGTTCATCATCCTCACCCTGGTGAAGTGCATGAGCAACCAGATGTGATAGGCATACAGTTGAGAGATCCTCCCCTCACAGTTGAAGTATTTCATGATCAATCTCATGAGTGGAGCATACTCATCTTTCAAGTATCTGAAGGGAAAGACTCTTGTGAGCTGGCTCAAGAATCTGGCCTTCATGTAAGGCTCCTAGTGTTGCCTATCCATCTTCGTCTTCTTATGCCACTGTTCTCCAACATTTGGTATACCTGTTGCCACTGATATAGCTTCCGGTGTCAATGTGAAAGTGACCCCGGCCAAGATAGACTGACCTCCATGTAGATGAAGAACAAATAAATGGGCCAACTCATGATGAACTCTAACATTTTCCACCCTTTGACAAAATTCAAAACATGATAGGTGCTGGAAGCATGACATGGCAAGAGGGCATGCTTATAATTCAGTGAGGGTAGTGGGCTCATCCCTAACATGTTTTCCACTCTTGTGGTGTCTCCTAGGAGCCTGCTCTTCTGAGGATGAGTCACTCTGTGTCTCCATCTCATACTAAGATGAATGCTCTGATGTCATGACTACAATGTGGACTGTGATTAGGCTGCCCTTTGATGATGGTGTGAGGCTGGGGGTCTTTGTAATATCTTTTACCAAGGGGAACAATGAAACAGGGATTGTTAGGAAGGGAGTGATGAAATGGGGATAGGGGTTAGAGGGAGAAATTTTTTTAGGGATATGGGAGGAGTTTGGGTATTTAGATGGGGTAGGGTTTGGGGTTTTGTGTTGACCAAAAAGTGGAGGGATAGGGGAGAGGGTTTGGTAGTAGTTTAGGGTAGGGGTTTTAGGAAAAATGAGAGAGGGAGGATAGGAAAAGTGATGGGTGAGGGGAAAAAGTGAGTGGAGTGAAACCTTGGCACTTAACAAGACATTTAAACAACCCTAGCCCTTCCTTGGCGATTTTTTATGGTCGATTTTGTACATTTTGGTGGCATTGAAATATCTCTATAAACACCCTATCATTGACAAAATTTGATGAGCAAGTGATTTTAAAGAGCATACCTCTCAATTTGATAGGCTTCATCAAAATTTGGGAGCATTTGGGCATTTGTTTAAGCCCCTATCTGTATGCGTCGCGCGCAAAGCCCAGTGCATCATGCCCTGGGTATGTGTCGCGCCCTTAGGAAATTTGCACTGTGGGCAGGCTCCGTGTGCGCCGTGCCCTTTGTGTGCGCCACACTCCTGGTTATATGAGCCGCGCCCTTCAAAGCCGCCTCCAGCTACTTGTTTAGGCCCTTGTCTGTATGCACTGCGCGCAAAGCTTAGTGCGCTACGCCCTGGATATGCATTGCACCCTTAGGAAATTTGCACTGTGGGCAGGCTGCATGTGTGCCGCACCCTCTATGTGCGCCGCGCTCCTGTTTGTATGTTCCGTGCCCTCCAAAGCCACCTCCAACTCACTCAATCACTCACCAATGCACACTCTCGCCTTCACAATGCTTCTCCAAGGCTTGTAATAGCACAATGCCTTTGTTTTAGACAAACATTCGTATATATAGCCTTGGAAGAGATGGGTTTAATTTTTTCCTCTTCAAAAGCCAATTTTTTTAATGTTTGAGTTTTGCACTTTTCCAATGACTTTAAAACACACTGATTTTCACTTTCCCTTTGAAATTTTAGCTCGAATAATGCAATTTTCGGCACTATTTGCTTGGATTGTACGACAGGACATTTGGCCACGGAAACCATGACTGCATCTAAAAAAATCAATTGGCAACTTTTTTGAAAATTTTGTCATAAATGACACTGTTTGACTCTTCTTCAAAACAGAGTTTTGAATAAGAGTCGGAGTCTATCTGCATGATGATGAAGCTCTCTGAACCATAACTGTGTAAGGGCCTCACTCTGGCCTACATGGCTTTACTAGACATGTTCAAGGACCAAATTGATGAATTCCTAGACCTAGGCCTTGAAATTACCTTTGTCCTTTAACAGACCAGACCTTGGCTATCATGGACTTTGATGATGATTGACAAAAGACCTGAGCCAGCAGGAGCTAGACATGAGGGGGAATGACTATCATGACCTTCTCTGTCAGATTATGGCATGCCCCTAGCGGAATGCAACTGGGATAATGGAGTAGGACACCTAAACATGAAATGCATAAAGATTTTTGATCTCTGATGAAGGACTGACCAAACCGACTCTAACAATACATATGAAAACCTATTTGCTTTTAACTAGTGACATATTGTACTAGCATCGTTATCGTTGAAACAAGTGAAAATGAATGCTAGTACAGGAAATGCATGAAAGCATATAACATATGATGAGTGAAGAAGAATTTGATTCGTGAGATAACTTTCTCATTCATTATCACTCAAGATGATTTCAGGTGTGATGAAAGGAAATATTTGCACTATAACATTTGCAAGAAAAACCAAGAGTTGACTATTAATAAATGAATCTGATAGGTATGATTCCTTCAACCAAACATAACCTTTAGAAAGATCAAATTCAGAATCCTATGACTCTATGAGCGAAGCGCATTCCAAACCCGAGTTAAGTACAAAATCCCTGCATGGATATGAATCATATGAAATTGAACCTTGAATCCGATAAGCAACAAAATCTTGAAAGGTTGAAAAATTACATTCGAAATACCAAAGATATTTTAAAAATAAATATACATCGACTGAAACCATGCAAGGAGAAGGATATTGGGACATAAACCATATATGACTAAGTTTAGGGGGCTTACACGAGTCGCGAGATCCCTACATAACCATCAATGAAAGTTGAAGCACCGTAACTTCCTGACAAGTCCTAGAACTTTCAAGAATTTTAAAATCACATTTCAAAGATTGAACCAAATCACGCATGGTGCGATGATAGTTGCTCCCTATGATTTCAATCAGACTACTACTAACAAGATTGCAACCATCTTTGTCACTGATTTGACCGTATTTTACAAATTCAACAACCATATTACTCAAATTGAAATATTCTTTTGGTCGGAAATATGGAGATGTATGAATTAGAGAAATTTGATGAGAAAGTTGATTTAAAGAGTTATTTGCATGAAAAACAAGAGATGATGAGGGATGGAAAGAACACTAAATGATTTGATTTTCTATTTTCGTTGCATGGATAATATCACTACCTTGTGTCTATTAGGAAGTTAAATCATCAAATGGAGAACTTGAAAAGTATGAAACATATTCATTGCAAATAGATACATTGAAAACAATGGAGTACAAGGGATAGTGAGATGAAGAGGAAGTTCAATAAGAACATCTTCATTGACTGAAACATATTCTATATTTAAATTAATATACTCACAAGAAACTGAGATATATGTTGATTCACCTGGGTGTTCATGATTGCATACATCAACAGAGTCATCATCATCAGAGTGATTATTTCCCAAGGCTACAAATTGATTGGAAGAGTTGATTGCATTTGATTCATTACTGATATTAGTAGATTGAATATCATCCAAGAATAGAAGCACATTATCCTAACATGGGGGACTTTGAAAAATGGAAGAGAGATCAAAAGTATATTCACTTTCCTTCTTCTCTACCAGTGTAATATGTCTATGTCGTATCTGATCGCAATTTGAACCAACAACTCGAAAACCAAGAGAGCATGAAGACCTAGTTGGTGGAGTATATTGATCAAACAAATCATGATACATGGAGTCATGACGTGTAGATGATATAGGATGACATATGTCCCTTGACAAAGTAACACTTTGAATGGAACCAGATTCAAGATTGATGTTAAGAGTGCCAATGCCATTTTGAGGAATAAAAGGATTAACCTTCATCCTAAGCTCCATGAGCCATTCCAAGGTTTCTTCCATTAGATATGAATCATGAAAAGTTGGAGGAGGATGAATATATAGATTAGGTATTTGGTTTGTGGATTTCCCAACTTTATTATAATAAGGAGCCACTTGAATTGGTACTCGAAAAGGAGGAGGACAAGGAATAGAAGGAGTAGTAGGTTCCTCCTTCAGAATTAGGATTTTCTCATGATTTACAAGATTTGTGTAAATGAAAAAATCAAGGGGTTCAGATTCATGAGGAAAATAGGTATTAACCAAATGCTTAAACTTTTGTTTAAAGAAATTCCAATCTGTGCCTTCTCCAGGAAATTCATAATAAAAGTGAAGGAATCAATTAGATAAATCCTCAATTGATTCATTAGGATTCATTCTTAGTCTATTAATTATTTTAGGAACATTCTGGTAATCATACCTATCAAATGCTTTATGAATCTCCTTCACAAGCCGGTTGAATGAATGGATATAAGAAACAGGTAACATGTGATACCATCTCTTAACACGACCTTCAAATGTGAGGGTGAGCAATCTAGCCATGACATTTTTGCATTGTATTCCATTATAAAGGAAAAAATGGATAACTTGAAATAGATGTTTGTGAAGAGTTAAATAACCCTTAGCGTCAAACTTAAATCGGGACAGGGTATGAAAAAATTCCATAGGGAAGGTAAGATTAAGATATTTAGGAAAACATCCCATGATTATGATTAGGGGAAGAGCCATTTTAAATAAGAGACTCAAAGCATACTCAACAGGAACAACCTATCATTTGGCCCTCCTTCTAGAGCCATTATTTTATGGGTTATGGAAATTCGTCAACCAAGGGGGTATCCCCAATGTGAAGCCCCAATAGACCTCACATCATTTGGACTAGGTGTTGGCATTATGGTTCTGGTATGATTATATGTTTCAGATGTTGTACTTGATGGCAACACCCATGGCATGGCTCTCATTTTTGATGAAAAATAAAGAAGTACGCAGGAGAACAGTTCAGGAGGTGCGTACCCGCAGCTATACCGTGCAGGGACCGTGTCCAAATACGCGGGTCACCCATTCATGGGGTGCGTACCCCAGTGCACACATTCCAGGGCAGTTAGCGCCCACACGTGGGGTTTCTCATGGTATTTAGCCAACAGTATTGGGTTATCATGGTTTTGGACCGTGGTATTGTTTATTTTATTATTATTATTGAGCCCCATGATCCTTGATTTGAGGAAGAGCTTGCCTATATAAAGCAAAGGAGATCATTTGGCCAGGGTATCTTTTGTGTCTTTGAATATCTTAAGATCTGATCTATTGGGTTCTCGGTTCTTAAAAGATTGATTTATAAAGGAGAAGTTAGAAGCAAATCGGCGAAGGGTGATCTCTTGAGCACAAATTCAGATCTGAGCATCTGAGGTTATTTTAGCCCTAGTCCAAGGTACACAAAGGCGCCGAAGGTTCAGTGCGTGGGTACGTAGAGGCACTGAAGGTTAAGTGCGTGGGTACGCAGAGGCGTCGAAGGTTCTGTGCGTGGGTATGCAGAGGCGCCGAAGGTTCAGTGCGTAGGTACGCAGGGAAACAGTGGTTCAGGTGCATACTTTCTGTAGCAGCACGCGGCGCAGTTATTCTTTTGGGTGCGTATCTCCTGGGAAGTACGCGGCACGATAGTGCCATTGGGTGCGTACTATATGCAGTTCAGTGAAAGGAGCAGTGCGTGGTCACGCAGTCCAGAAGAAGGAGATCTGCGGGTATACGCAGAGAGGCAAAAGGTGAACTGCGTAGCAACGCGGACCAGTAAAAGAAAAACCGCATATCTGTGTTAAGATCTTCTGTTGGTTGAATTTTTCTGTTGATAAGGTGTTCTGGGTTCTATTCTGTTATTATTGATCTGGTTATTGCAGCTGACTGTATAATTTACATGTACTTGATGATCATTTGATGTATATGGATCCAGTTTGAATATTTATGAAAAGTGGTCCTTGAAAAGAAGTAGGGGGTTGTAGCTCCCTTTTAGGAGAGACTGGAAAACGAGAGAGAGTTGTAGCTCTCAGTAGGTTGCAGCCTGCGTACTGGTAAAGGACTGCACCAGTACAAGACCATTGTAAAAGGAGTTTCTAATTTGAAAGAAGATAGAGACATATTGCAGCAGGTGGTTTTCACCCACATTGGGTTTCCACCTTATATCTGGTGTTCTTTGATGTGACTGTCTGATTTTATTGTTCATGCTCATTATTTATGGTATTGGTATGCAAAAATAATTCAAAGTATAAATAAGAAAGATTTGGTAAAAGAATTAGATAATACTGATTCACCCCCCCCTCTCAGTATTATTTTGAACAATTGGTATCGGAGCAGGTCCTTCTAAAGAAGCTTGATCGCTTGAAGGAAGATCTTTTCATCATGAGCAACTACGAGAGGGAAGCATCTATCAGACCACCGGTTTTTGATGGGACAAACTTC
>APFE030626527.1:0-33217 GCA_000404065.3 Pinus taeda
AGGCCCTACTAATTTGGCCGAAGGGTAGATCCCTTCAGGTTGATTTGTTGAAGAATCTAGGGCAAGGAAAGTGAAGATGATTTTTCATTACATGATAAAAATTTGTGAAGTATTTAAATAATTTATCTTAGCTTGATGTTTACTTCATTATTAGCATGTGTGTGTTAACTTCATAAAACTTCTATCAAGAATAAAAGAGACAGGAACACAAATGTTTGGCTTTTTCCAGGGCCAAAACCTCTCCCTCTTGGAGAGGAAAACCCATGCAAAATTCTTCTTATAGAGATTCTATTGACGAATACCAAGACCATGACCCTTGAAACTATTTGCTTCTCCAAGACCAAGTCATCAATCCTTTTTTCTCGAGCACTCCTGAGATCATCATCTTGCTGCTCCTCTGACACCATTGCATTGTTGTAGCAATGTCATTAGGTTTATCATGGCTACACCATGGTTGTCTCTATCATGACAACACTTCACTATACTGCTTCTTTCATCATATTTTCACTGTAATACTTGTGATCTTTTTCATTGTGATTGCCTTTGAAATCATATTCATATTGAGATTACTATCTTGACTGAGATTGTAACCATGTTATAATAGAGGTAACTTATTGTACCTTATCCGAGATTTCAAACCTCCAAGAAGGACATCCTAAATTGTTCTTTATCCGTCCATCACTGCACCTAGTCACCGAGGTCTTTCACCTAAGTATATAGCTATGCCGAGACTGTAATACATATAAGGCAAAGATGTGATCTTCGTTGATCCTATAGAATAGATCCATGACTACACCTAGTCACCGAGGTCTTGCACCTAAGTCTGTAGCTATGTCGAGACTATAATACATATAAGGCAAATATGTGATCTTCGTTGATCCTATAGAATAGATTCATCACTGCTCATCCTTGTACCTAGTATCCTACTAGGATACCATGACTGCTCGTCGTACTTATCCATGTAATGTGAAGACAATCACTATAAGGGTTAGGTCTCTATATAGTTTAGACCTTACTGCAATAACCTCATCCGAAGTCTTTACTTCCTCGTCCATTCGAGCATTGATTCATAGGTAGCATATAGATCAGATTTGTGTCCATATTATACTTTCAAGTTTTGGTCATGACTGCACCTAATACACTAGCCAAGGTGCAGCTAGGCCCTTCTTTTTCATGCGAGATCTTCTTCCTTAATTATGCGCTCTCTGCCTCCTTGACTGCAGCTCCCTCACCTGAGTCCTTGTTTTCCTATTGTGACATGAGATCACGCTACCTGCACCCATATGAAGCACACCTTCCTGCACCCTATACCCTATTGACATCTCAAAGAAATGTGAGATCTTCACAACTTATTTTTGGATACCTCAACAGGGTATTTATAATGGTTGTGCACATATATATTAGGCCGAAATGACCTTCTGAACTGACATGTCATTTTATTCAAGTCGACATGTCATATATTTATATACTTAATCCATTTTTGATCTGACATGAAGATCCTTTGAATATTTTGCTTGTAGACTTTGGTAGGCTTGCTTTTGAGGCATTGATCTTGGCCTTGGAGGGTTGTTTAGACAACTCGAAGACTTGTACATATTTACATAAACTCATGAAGAGTTTTTATACACATGACATGACTCTTTTACATATGAATAAATCTTAAAGACATCAAGAAGAAGTCTTTCACCTAGAGACACTTCTTGCTCATGAAACCCATGTAGCAAGATTACAAAAAATAATTTATTACTTTATGTATTATATCACTGACAAAGATCATGTCATTATGAAGACTGAACCTAGTTACACTTTCTTCAACATGATCCACCTATATTTTCCCATGGATGGAGTGGGCACTCAGTGTTCGTGAACCACATTAAAAAAAGAGAGGTTGTAAATGGATTGTGTAATAGATAATCCATTGTAATTGGCCAATAATTATGGATATGATATTTGTATAAAACTTGTAATGCTTTCTATTTTGAATTAATTTGATGTTTGAAAAGGAAAATAAAGATATGCTCTTAAAATAATATTGCCGATAATAATAGTAATGATAGTAATAAATATAATAAAATAACTAATTAATTATAAACAAGAATATATATATATTACTGACAAATCGGACATTAAGAAATTAAATTAAAGTGGTCAAATAATGCATAATTCTAAATGCTAATTGTTTGATGAGTGAAATGTATGAATGGAGTTTTTCACCATGGAATGAACAGGAAATATGAATAGAAGTTAGCACAAGTTATTAAATGAATACTTGGTGGTCTTGCATTCTAATGATTTAGAGGTTGGCTGTCCCCCATGCATGGTTGTGATTAGCAATTGTGGTTTTGTTGGAACTTGATGGTTCTATGTTCATCCACATGTAAGTCAAATTCTCTTTGAAACTTTTAAGCATGATCCATAACTTCTCATCTCATATTCGATTATGCTGATTTATTTAATAAAAATTAAAAAGTCTACAAATGTGACTTACTTATACATGGTCATATTTAGCAATTTGAACATGTCATATAGTGTTATAACTTTTGCTCTAACCCTAAGGGCTTATGAACCTCTCAATTAACCCCCCAATTAGAATATGGGTTGGAAAATATATTGATCTAGTTATTGATATTAAGTGGCCATTCTAAAATCTGTATGATTTTTGATGTCTCATTATCTCAATTCATAGATTTTGAAGCTATTGTAAATTTATTTATTTGTTATTTTTTTAGAAGAAAAAAACACTAATTTTTTATAAAATGAAAAATCAGTACATATATCATAATATTGTATGTCAGCTCAATCTAGACAAGAGAGGAGATATGTCGAAGTCTCTACATGATCGAGAAACAAAAACAATCAAAACAACATAATCCTCCACTAGGATAGATAAAGTGCAAAAACACATTACAACATTAAACAATTGCCAACGTTAAAATACGTTAATTCTTTGGCAGTTGCCAAATAGGAAAATTGGAAGTTGCTATTACATAGTTAAATGATTGAATAAGATCTTAATTATTACTTATCACTATTGTTGCCAACTTTAATGAACTTGAATTTAATAGTTTTAGACATTGTCTTTTTTAGTTCAGAAAAACAAATATAGATTATTTGGAAGAAAAGCTAGCAAATACTCCAACAAAAGAAAGACCATCAATACAACTGTGAATAAAGAACATGCTCATATCTTAGCATTTAGATTTTGTTTGACAAAACAAGGTATTTCGAGACTTACAATGCACATCTTGGGATCTCTAACTATTGGATTATCATTGATTTTATGTACAATGACAATTTGCTATAAGTATTTGTACAACAACATATGAATGCCCATGAGAAGGTGGTGTCCCAAACAATGTTTTGATAGAGTTACTAGATTAATGAGAATATTCATTTACAAGGGATTATTATGTGATTAAACACTAAGGGCAGTGATTGCAATTTATTGTGCATATTTTATCTCATTAAATAAGATGAGCAAAGAATAGAGTATGACTTTGAACTATGCACTCTTATAAAAAGAAATCAAGAATAATAGACATATTAAGCAACCATAATGAAAACATAAATTCTGCTCTGGAAACCCAAATTGGAAACATAACTGTGAGTGGGGCTTAGCTTTACATTTCGACAATCTATAGTACAAGCAGATTGTGTTTTTTTATGCATCTCTGATGTAGCAGAATTGATCCAGAAGACACAAACTATGTAATAGATATTTTATTAATGAATGAAAAGCTGAATGATGGTACAAATGCATTTGTGATGGTTTCCGATATAGGCATTGACATGTCACGAAAGTGACGGCTCATGTCTTTTTGACCATAAAACCCTTCATAATTAATATAATATAATTATTTATTATTGTTTGTATAAATTATTTATTCATAACAATCTCTCTCTCTTGGCTAGAAGAAATCCCTTTCACAGTGAAATTAATTAAAGGCTAACAACAATAATTTTTCATTTCCCCTTCCTGAGCCTTATTTCTATTTTTTTAAATTTATTTATCACTTCTTTTTTCTTTTGCTTTTGTCTTATTCAACTTTTATATTGCATTGATTTATGTGGTTTGTTGACCTTCATAAATTGCCAACTTTTTTTATAAGCACAAAGTCTTACATCCATTCATTAGTTCATATCCACTTCATATCCCACATTTCCATTGAGAGTAATTTTGGATTTCAAAAACTAGGAAACTAATCTGGATCAATGCACCTATTTTCTTCTTTGGAATGTGGCTTATAATGGCTACCCTTGCATCGACTTGTTGTTGTCATTGACCTCCTTCATTGTTATAGCTCCTTGACTATCCTTTTTTCATTGGATTGGAGATGTGGGACACTTAATCATCTTCAATCTTCATTGTCTTCAATCTGAAATTTGTGGTAGTGAGGTAGTTACACTCACTTGATCCTAACTAAAGGCACCAAGTGGAATCTTCATTTGGATCGTCCCTTCTTAAGCCATTGAAGTTCTCCAACAAAGCTAGATGAGAGTGAGATAAGGGAACTCAACACAACAACATGGTAGCTAAGGTTTCTTGAAGTAGGGAGTGTGCTTAAAAACACTAGAAACAACAAACTTGATTGGTGACAATGCGAAGGCAATTCATGACTTCGAGGACCACTCAAGGCGTGTATAAATACCACCAGAAATTGGTTTGGGTGGTTATGGAATGGGTTGCAATAGGTGGGTTTCTTGTCTAACCCACAAATCCCACATGAAAAATCACATTATATATGTGTGTGTGTGTGTGTGTGTGTGTGTGTGTGTGTGTGTTTCTTTGGGAGTACCCACGTATATACACATTTTACATCTGGGTGGCTTGTGTATAGAATTTGGAAGAATCTTTTTAAGATAAGGTCATGGTTGCACAAGGAAAAGTAGATGTTGCCCTGCCCAACAAGTGTATCTAGTGATAGGTGAGGCAAAAGATTCTATAATAGATGCCCCCTAATGTATGAGGTCAGAAGGGGGTTTGATGGTAGATGCACATTATGTATACACGCAAGGACACATCAGGAGGGTTCGAGAGGAACTCACCCAATTGGGGACCATTCAATACTTGCAAAAGGAACTAGAAAGAAAACTCATATCCAAGTATATTTCTGATCCATGATGATGTTTTTACAAAAATATTGCCAAACATTTTACAACGTGCTTATTAGGGACTAGTAAGATTTTCCTAGGTATGTGTTTGTGATTTGTGTGTTTTTATTTTGTTGTTCTCTAATTTTTGTATGGTTATAGTTTTCATACATATGCAATTAACAATACTTAAAAGTTCTAGAAAATCTAAGGAGAAATAAACTTTCAGAATTTCGGATTTTAAGCATGATTTTTTCATATTTATTGTGACAAATTGTCTAATAGAATATCCACGAAAATTTACAAACTATTAATACTTTTGAATTCAAAGACCTCCAAAAATATGTTAGGTCACCTACAAACCAATCAGGGTTTTTATTGAATATGATAAAATTATTTTTTAGTCTTATATAAAAAGAATAAGATTCCTTCCATTTCAAAGATGAACAACATATCATATTTGTTATTTATATTGACCTTATAATTGTTATTATATTTCATCCAACTATTACTCATGTATATTATTAGCATAAAAATATATTCCCTGAATAAACTTCCAAAAAGAAATTTTAATATAACATCAAAACTCTCATCAAATAATACATTTATCACATAAAAATACATTTACATAAAAATTCAAAATTATTAATTATTTAGTTATTTTTCTAAAATATTATTTTCAATTTTATATTTACAATAGTGAAATTTTGAGGGCTAAAATGGACCTCAAATAAAAAATGTACAACGAAAATCAAATATATAAGAACCAATAAAATTCAAAATGTACAAACAAAATCAAACTTATAAAAACCAATAGAATTCAAGATGATGATGTACCATGGGGATGATTCACCATTTTTGGAGTAAAAAATTAAAAAGATTCAAAAATAAAAAATAAAAAAACTATTTTTTCAACTCGTATTTTCAACTTATCTCCCTGGAGTTTTACTCAAATTTCAAGCAAAGGCATTCATTGGATGCATTATTTAATTCCTTATGCAAAGAGTACACATGTTGCATACTTTCGATGAAACCTACTACATGAAAAATGATAAATGCATGCAAAATGTGATTGCAATCATGTTTTTTTCTCATATTTCTCATTTTTCATGTAGCATGGTCTATCGAAAGTATGTAACATGGGTATTCTTTGGATGAGGAGCTAAATTTTGCATACAATGAATGCTCCCACTCGAAATTTGAGTAAAACCGTAGGAAGATAGGTTGAAAAAAGTAGTTTTTTCTTTTTTCGTATAAGATTTGATGATGTAATCTAATCTTATTTTATTATTTCCACTATTATTTTATAATATTACTTAGGATGCCCAATTTAGAGCTTACAATTTCTCATAAAAAATGTTAATAATGTAAAAAAATAATAATAATAATAACTGATGAGCACATGAAATAATATAATATTATATCAACTTTAAAAAGAGATAAAGTAATTGGAAATAAAAAATCAAAGAGTGAATAAGATGTTTAAACCTTATTAGCTTCCTTTCGAGTTCTGCAACCAAAAACCTAATGGTGGCAAGGCGGTAAAACCCTCGGGGAGGAGCGAATAAAAGGCCAGGGGGCAGATAACAGAGCGCAACAGCAGAAGCCACCAAAGAACTAAGAGACAAAAGGTATGACATAAGATGACAGGAGGGGAGAGATCCCCTCCTACAGGGATACGGTGACAGGAGACGGTCAGAACAGTCAGACGACAAAGGAGAAACAGAACGTTGGACCGGTGCTGGGAGCAACTTGGCAAGCTGGCTACAGGGGAAGATGCCTACCATGTGCAGAGGAGAGACCCAGGTTCGTGATTCCAACAAATAAACTAGAAAGGTACAGAAGTTATATGGAGGATCATGCCCTTATATGCAAGTTCGTAGGATTCTGGCCAGCGGATTGAGAACTTACCAAGTGGATTCAGCAAAAGTGGCAGGCCCAAGGCCACATCGAGCTCAAGATGGGAGCGAAAGGTTTCTTTACGGTAATTTTACCAAACCTTCAAGATAAGGAAAAGGTATTTGAAAATGGCCCTTATTTCTATTATAATGTTGGTCTATTTATGTGTTATTTGGAGGAATGTTACAACCTTGATAAAGAAAAATTTCTAGCAGCACCTGTCTGTGTTCGTTTATTCGGGCTACCTATAGATTTCTGGGATCTGGAAATCTTAGAGGGGATAGGAAACTCAATATTAAGTTTCATGAAAATAGCAGAAACCACGAAGAAAGGCAGGTATGCCTCGTATGCTAGGATATGTGACTATATGAACCTAGCAAACCCCATCTCAGACTCTGTGGAACTAGAGTATCATGAAGAAGTGTGGTAGCAAAACTTAGAATATGAGCACATCCCATTTAGATGTCGTAGGTGCCATGACCATGGTCATCTGACTAAGGAATGCCCGATTACAAGGGAAGAAGAAGAAGGGAGGAGCACCCTACAAAATAAAGGGCCAGTTGACCAAGAAGGATTCCAAGAGGTGAGAAGCAAAAGGAAAATAAATAAAGAAAACTCCAAGGAAGATAGGAAGGAAAAACAAGTAACCCCAAAGAAGTCAAACAGCTTTGAAATATTACAGGAAGAGGGCGAAGAGGAGGACCAAACTATGGAAAACAAAGAGGATAAGGAGTCAGACAATAGTGAGGGTAGTGAAAGAATCCACACAAAAAGGAAAGCCCTGAGTGAGCCCATGGGAAAAGGTAAGGAACAGGAAGAACAAGCTGAACAGATGGAGACAGACTTGGAGACAAACAAGGAATATTTAAGTCAAGAGGAAGAGGTACTAAGAAAACTATTGAATGAATGGAGGAATTTGGATGAGAGGTTCATCCCGGAAGACCAGAAGAGGCTATATGCGAACACCTTTCAGCAGTATCAAGCTAAACTGGAGAAAGGTAAAGCCATGCTAGAAGAATTCCAAGAGAACCAGAGGGAAAGTAGAGCAGATCAGCAAGGACAAGGAAAGGGGGGAAAAAAGAGGAAGGAAAAATCTTAAGGACTCCATCCAACTAATGGAAGAAACGCTGGTAAACACAGGAAGAGTGGTCCCGCTATCAGTGGTGTTTCAAAACCAATCTCACGTTAACCAATGATTTTGACATCATGGAATATTAGAGGCTTAAACAACAAAGGGAAACAGAGACATTTAGCAGAAAGACTGAGGAAGGACAAACCACAAATTATGCTTATTCAAGAAACCAAAATTCCAAGTAAGAATATGGAGGAAATTCTCAATAAGATAAAACCAAGATATGAACAAGCCACCATAGACGCCAAAGGAAGTGCAGGAGGGATAGCAATTATTTGGAATCCAGCATAAGTCCTATCAGATTGGTGGATAGGAATGCCAAGAATCATGACTGGAAGGTTCAGACTCATTGGGCAAAGTGAATGGGTGGCGGTATCGGCTGCCTATGGTCCCCATACCCAGGCTGACAGAGGCCTATTCCTTAACCACTTGGAAAAGCTTGGAAATATGCACCAAGAGCAGAGATGGATTCTGGCAGGAGACTTCAACTTGATAACTTCTCGAGAAGAGAAGAAAGGTGGAATAAGCAGAGAAGACCCGGAGATGGAAAGATTCAGAGATGTCCACGCAGAATTAAGGGTGGTAGATATCCCTACTATAAACAGGAAATTCACCTAGAACAATAGAAGAGGTTGGGCCAAACAAATCGCGTCAAGATTAGATAGATTTCTAGTATCGGAGCACATAATCGGGATGGATATTTTCTATGAAGCCTCTATCCTACCCTCAATAGGGTCCGATCACTGGCCAATCAAGCTAGAAATAGCTTTGAACGATCAGAATAAAAAGCGACCCTTCCATTTTGAATCCTTCTGGCTTAGAGCTCCAGATTTCCTAGACAAAGTAAGGAACTGGTGGCAGGAAAGCAGGAGGGGAACGAAAGGCTGGAACAAAATGCACACGTTCCAGCTCAGACTGAAGGAAATAAAGAGAAAAATTAAAAAATTGAATAGCGAAGAATTCGGCAATATCCAGCAGGAGAAAGGAAAACTCCAGACTAGATTGGAAGGAATACAACAACAAATCATCAAGGACGGAAGGAGTGAGGAGTTGGCTGAGGAGGAAGGCAGGGTAATCAATCAACTGGAGGAAAGGCGTAAATAGGAAGAAATTCTGTGGAAACAGAAATCTCGTGTCCAGTGGTTAAAAGAGGGGGAAAAGAACTCTAAATTCTTCCACAAAGCTATGTTGAATCACCGACATCACAATAGAATTTTCTCCTTGAAAGATAGTCAAGGAAACAAAGTGACATAGCAGAAAGAAATGGAACGACTCTTGGTAGAGCACTTCAAAGGCATCCTAACAGAACCAAATATTAACAGAACAGAGGAAATAGACAGGGTCTGCCAACATATTCCTAAGAAAGTTACCTGAGAACAAAATATGGCCCTGCTCAGGGTTATCACTAAGGAAGAATTAGAGGAAGTGGTTAACAAAATGCCGAGAAATAAGGCCCGGGTCCCGACGGATTTACTATTGAGTTCTATCACACTGCCTAGGGCTTCATGGGAAACGACTTACTAGAATTAGTGGAGGAATCAAGGTGTTCTAAACGAATGCACCAGGGACTGAATGCCACATTCCTGGCTTTGATCCCAAAGAATGGCAGTTTGGACGAACCGCAGGGATTCAGGCCTATATCCCTGTGTAATGTAGTTTATAAAATCCTAGCAACAATTATGGTAAATAGACTTAAGCCTCTCCTGCCGGATCTTATAGCGCAGGAACAATCAGGTTTTGTAAAAGGGCGGCAGATTATAGACGGAATTATCGTGGCCCAGGAAGTGATTCACTCCCTGAAAAATTCTCGTAACCCAGGTATGCTTATCAAATTAGACTTGGCTAAGGCATACGACCGCCTCAGCTAGGGGTACCTGGGAGGCATACTCAAAGCCCACGGATTTGACCAAAGATGGATAAAATGGATTCTGTCTACGGTAGGAACCCTGGTGATGTCAGTCTTGTTGAATGGGACCCCCACCGAAGCTTTCAACCCATCGCAAGGGCTAAGGCAGGGAGATCCCCTGTCTCCATTCCTCTTCATCCTAGCCGCGGAAGGATTGGGCAGGCTGGTCAAGGCCAAAGTCGACAGGGATCAGTTAAAGGGGCTATGAATTTGTGGAAACGATCTCCCCGTTTCGCACCAGCAATTCACAGACGACCTGATGTTATATGGCCAAGCCATGCTAAAGGAGGCCCAAAGAATAGTAAAAACATTATCTAAATTTAAGCAAGCTTCCGCGACAGAGATTAATAAGGAGAAATCCGAAGTTTTTTTCTTTAACACCTCGATAGCAGCTCAAAGATTCTTGGCACGCACTATGGGTTATAGAATTGGAACCTTCCCGTCAAAATACCTGGGAATTATGTTGAATGAGCACCAGTACAGGATAGCTAATTGAGAACCTTTAATTAAAAAAATTAGGAACAAGATGGAAAACTGGACCTTTCGCTCGTTGAATGCCCCCAGCCGGCTAATTCTATTGAAAGCTGTTCTGCAGGCTATTCCCATCTACCAGATTTCGTGCCAAGCTATCCCAAAGTCTATTAGTCAAAAGCTGGTCACATTGTTCAAGAAATTTCTATGGCAGGGAACCAGCAAAACTAGAAAATGGGCCTTAATTTCATGGGAGTGGCTAAGTAGGCTTCCCAACGACGGAGGCTTAGGCTTAAGAGACCCCTTCGTCCTTAACCAAGTGATGGGGGCGAAGCTTTGGCGGAGGTGGACTCAGGGTGGCCAAGATTTGTGGAAGGTGATCTGGGAAAGGAAATATGAGGTAGCAGGGGATCCTGAAGTCAAATTGAGAAGCCAGTCGGAGGCTCGAGGTTCAGCAATTTGGAACCTGGCGAGGGGTAACAAAGAATTGATTAGAGATTATAGCTTTTGGGAGATAAGAGCAGGAGATAAAGCCAAGTTCTAGGAGGAATCATGGCAGCAGCGAGAAAGGCTTATCCATAAGGCAAACCTTCAAGCCATCTGTGATTTCACGTCCCAGACAAAGGAGAATGTCGTAGGCAAATTTTGGAAACCAGGTATAGGAGGATATTGGGGGAACTGGAAATAGAAAGAAGACTGGGAAAGGGCCCCAGAAACAAACAAATGGCAGGATTATTACAAAGAGATGGCCTCCCACAAAGTGGCAAGGAAAATAGGATCAGATATTCTAAGGTGGGGTACTCGAATTCAAGGCACTTTTTCAGTAACAGAAGCCTATTTTCTAAAAGCTAAATAGAATCACCAGGAAGAGACAAAAAAATGGAAAAATTTATGGAAAATCAAACACTGGCCGAAAGTGTCCTTCTTCATATGGACTATGTTACATGGCATGGCGCTTACCTGGGACCAGATACAGAGGAAGGGGAGACAAGGACCATCCCGCTGTGTGCTCTGTAATTCACAGGAGGAGACTATGGAGCACTTGATGAACCGCTGCATTGTCAGTAACACCCTGTGGGAAAGCCATTTCAAAATGTTTGAGTGTTTTCACAGAAATTATCAAAGCATCATAAATACCATAGAAAATTGGCCGCGGAGACCTTACCAAAACCCGGTGGTTAATCGCGCGTGGCTGCTCTCAGCTGGATTCTTGACCTGGAACATCTGGAAGGCACGAAATAGTGTCATCTTCAAGGCAGAAAACCAAACTCCAACAGACATATGGGAGCAAACCATAAGGAACATGTGAGAAACAATATTAACGGAAAGATGGAAGGACGAAGACTGGAAGGCGTCGCAAATGGAGGAGAAAATCCTGAAGAGAATAGAGATAAACCATAGTATGGTAAGCAGGGGAGTCCAAAGAAAATACCAAGTTAGAGAGGTGGCAGAAAGAAAACAGTATAGCCACCCCCCACAGGGGTTAATAAAACTAAATTTCAATGGTGCGGCCAAACACAACGCGGGAGAAGCAGGTATCGGGGGAGTCTTTAGGAATGCCGGTGGAAAAACCCTGAGAATCTTTGCAATGGACTGTGGGGAGGCCACAAACAACGAAGCGGAACTGCATGCTCTGAAACGAGGCCTGGAAATCGCGATACAGGTAAAATTCAAGAGTCTCCAAATTGAGGGAGATTCGAAATTGGTGGTGGACATGGTAAGGCAACTACAATAGCAAAAACCAACGGAAAATATCAGCAAGAGCTGGAGAACGGCTTGGCTCGTCGGAGAAATAGGGAAACTCCTGACCAAAATAGACTGTCTAATCTTGTCACATGTAAGGCAATCAGGCAATAAATCGGCTGACTAGCTCGCTAACTGGGGCAGTCCGAATAGAGGCAAGGAGATAGACAGTGAAGGTCTGGATCCGCTGTGCACAGAAGAGCGTGACCGACTTCAACAATTGCTCGATGTCGATAAAGGTGGTAATGGGAATTCCGAAGTGAACGGCTAGGATCAGAGGGCACGCAGCAGCTGCAGGGAAAGATTGCAGCGGGTGGGGACGAACAACATATTCATGGGAAAGGACAGGAGTGATATGAATGTCGGAGCTGGGCAGCCAACGAGGTAAGGTAGGATAGTGCTAGGTGATGGGGAAGAAGAGAGAACCGAGGAGTCATTAAGGGTAGATTTGGAGGGAGTGTGGGAAGTCAAGATAAATGGCAGAGGAAGGATGACAGGTGGCATCAGGGGTACAAAAAGGATACGGAAGGAGCAGCCGAGAGAATGTTGGAGTTATGAGGAATAAAGGAGGACTAACAGGTTTTGCCAAATCCCAAGGAAGAGACGCGGGGATGAGAGTCTGGGAATTAATTGGCCAAGTGGAGGTCCAGATGAAAGGACAAAGGGAAGGTTACAAGCAAAGGCCCGAGGTGGCAGAGGGAATGTTCATGCAGGTTAGCAAAAAACATGAAGGAAAGACGAAAGACGACAGCGAGACTTAGCGTCCAGCCAGCATCCCCGGTTTCGGCAAAAAAAGGTGGTATGTTTACTCATGTCCCTGTCTTTCAGGCCTTGTGTTAGCTAGAAGTAGAATCATCTGTTCTTGTTCGGAAATGTCCTGCAGCAGGAAGCCATCTACTAGTAGTCGGATAGGTAGAAGCCTTACCTATATCGGGAAGCTTAACCTTCACCCCTTCAGATCTGATGTGGTCCCAGGTGATGAAAATTTTGGCCCCCGTTGGGAGGTTCATTCCAAGCTCAGAAAGGAGAGATGGAGGGGAGGGTTGCCATGTTGGGTCTCGTCGAGCTCCATGATGGGCTTTGTTAGATTCCTATACTAATAGGTTTCATTTTTCATGATTGACTGGAGTAGTACCAAATATGTTCATCCTTTCCATGCTGCAAAGGTTCCATATTTTGAAGAATTTCACTATGTACAGTTGCTTGACTCTTATCATAGCTTGTGATTGGCCAAATAGCTTAATCTTGGCCAAGTTCATGTTTGAATTTGCTTGTCTTAGAATAGAGAATAAAGGTCTGTCCAAATAGTTCAAACTTGGCAGATGAGTAGATATGTAGAGAAGAAAAAGAGCCCAACTACTTAATCTGGGCCCTTGGAAGAGATAAGGGTAGACTTAGATAGGAGGGCAGCTAAAAGAAAAGAAGAGAATCAGGGTTTGCTAGTTCAAATGCACCCAATGAAAATGAAGAAAGAATGTTAGGTGTACTAGGCTGGGTAGGCAGTTTTGATGTTGTAGAAGCAGGTTTATGAGCAATTTGGTCCTTTGGAACAGGTTTCATCTCATAAATATCATAAGGTGCTACGGCAAGGTGGTTATAAAACAAATGGAGCATGACTAATTTCCCTCCTCATTTTCCAAGAACACTTACTAACATCCCCCCAAGGACAATGAGATCTGCTCACTACCCTTAGTCCACTTCATTTCATGGAAAAAACTAAGTGAAACTGTGTTTTCACCTAGGCAAAACAAGCCACATTTCTTGTGTAAAATGTTTTTATTCCATTATGCCTAGTTTCCCAAACTTCATAACTTGGTATCCTTTCATTCCCCCATGCCTAAGTTTTTCACTCTATAAACTTAGAATTTATTCATACATATCTATCCCACATATTCATATTAACCTCCTAACTCTATTATATAGCTCCTATATAATGTTTCCTTGCCCCTATTACATATAAAAATACATAAAAAGCCCCTAAAAAACTAATATCCCGACCCTCGGCAACATAGCCATATAGTAAACATCTTCGGGAATTATAGGTTCACTTGGAACCTTATAATAACCCCTTGCGCGCATATAACATTGGGTTTCATTTAACATTTGGTTAAATGAATAACCAACCCGCCCGAACCCAAAATCAAAATACAATATAAAACCCCGCAAAACATTATAAAACGTCGAAAGATTGTGGCGGGACCTGCACCACAACCCCCGCTATTTCTCATTCACCGTCGACCGTTGGATCTAGGCTCTTAGATCTGACGGTGCGCTGTTGTATCGCTATCCCCCCGACACCTGAAGTTTATGCTCCGAGAAAATGGCAGTTTCGCCGCCGTACAAGGGACACGCGTCGCCCGCCCGGCTGTATCGCAACCCCTTCGTTGAATACCGCCGCTGCCCAAAAAGCGGTGCGATAATACCATATACCGCCATCGCTTCCCACCGCTGACGTCCTCATCCACGTCAACACCCACGACGGCTGCCACCTCACCTCCTTGTCATCAGCTGACGTCACCACCACATCAGCGCCACGTCATTGCCATGTCCCCCGCTACGCGACAAAATCACACGTCACGATGACGTCATCCGACAAAAATACACCAAAACCCGCCAAAGTCGAATTTTTTGTTAAAAAGAGTTGAAAGTGTCATTTTCTCTTGTTTTTGTTTGTCTTCTCTGCACGACGTCTGCATGCCAATTTGCGTTCAACGACAGTCATTCGACCATACAGTCCACCACCCGGCTAATTTGCTCCACAGTTCGGCCCTTTAGCTCGGATCTCCACCTGCAACTCGCACATTTCTCCATCAAAACAGGTATTTACATTAATTTTTCTCCCGAACCCTGTTTTCTAAGTTTTGTCTGTTAATTCTCGAAAAAACGCCATAATTTGAGTTACATTCGTCAAAATACCTGCAAAATTGCCCACTGAAACTACTATTTTGCCCAATTTTTCACTAAAAAACCTGCCAACTCCCTCTTCCTCTGCAAATCTCTCCCATTAAGTCGAGCGCGAGGTCACTCTGGTCTGTGATTGCCAAAGCAAAGGCACTGAAACTATTTCTACCCATTCCTTGCTGAAAAACCCTCAAAGCTTCATTTTCTGCTACAGATTCTGCCCAGCAAGTCAAAAGAAAATGCTCCAGTCTGCAAATCCTCTGAAAAAAGCCCCAGGGCCACTATTTTGCCCACTGTTGCTGTAAATACCCACATTCCAAATAAAAACACAAGAAAATGTATAAGATGGAAGCCCCTGCTCCAGTGGCCCTCAATGTGGCACCTCTCAATGCTCCACATAAAGAACTTGAATGGTTACCCCTAGCGGACAAGGATTTCTAGATTAATGACATAATGGGTAACAAATCTCATCTCCAGGCCTTCTGTAAGATCATGAACAGCTACAGAAACAAAACTGACATCTTTGGAATTTGGGAGTCCAATATGCCCATGTACTACCTCCCTTGTGTCAATGTTTTTCCTGACCTCATTCACCAATGCCATGCCAATTATGAGCCCACTCAAAGGGCAGTGATGTCTCCTTCTGGAACAGTTCTATTTTATATCACCCCTGAATCTATAAATGAGATGCTGCATTTTAAGCCAACTAGGCCATTGACTCCTCTTTCCTTGGGACTTTTACTTGACCAAGGTGGCAAATTTCCAAGTTTAGAAATAACCAGAATAGGCCAATTATTTATGAAACCAAATTGTCAACCTCAGGAACCTCCTCCATATCTGGACACATGGTTTAATGAAGCAGGAAAATTTATTATTGACATGATAGCCTACATCCTGGGATTCAAAACCAGTGAGTATGTAGATGAAACCACATTGGTCCTCTTATCCATCTTTACCCCAGGACAGCCCCCTGCTGTCAGGTATGATTATGCCACCTTCATAGCTGATAAGATCCATGAGCAAATCATGAGCATGGACAGGGAAAGAGTGTTTAAATACACATCATACATATATCATTTGTTGCTCTACTATCAGCCAGATAGTTTTCGAGTTCCCCTCAGAAAATTAGATGTCAAAGGAGAGACAAGGTCTGTAATCTTCTAGACCCCAGTCTTCCACCATGTTTACTACTCTCCTTATACTTATTTTGAATTCATTGATCTATTGATATATCCAGCCACCTCTTTACTGATGACAAGTCCTCCAGATAGACATTCTGGTGAAATGTAGAGAATTCTACAGCTCTCCAAGAGCTATAGTATAGGCGACTGGTACTTTTACCAGAATCACACTGTGATCCAAATATATGGCTGTGAGTTGTGCCCCTACAAATTGCCAAAATATGTGCCAATGCGATTGTTTGCCCTGGAATACTTCAGACAATTTATCCAAGCAGATGTAATCCATTTCTGTGAGCCAAGAAAAAGGCACAACTCAAAATAAGAAATCAATTGGGCCCTTTCACCTTCAATAAAAGGGAAGCCTGGCAAGAGGCTGATGATATTTTAGGGCACAGACTCAAGCTAAAACAGAGTTTCTATTGGGCACCATCTGACCCCAATCATTTCATAAGTTATAGGAAAGTGAAAAATAAGCTGCCAGCATATGTTCATTGTAAAATCCCTAAAATCCAGCAATATGCTAATCAACAAGAGTGGCTAGAGGGCACATTAGTTGAAGAGATAAATGAAGAAGAGAAATTGGAAAAGGAAATGAAAGAGCTTGAAAAAACACTTGACCTGGACTCTTTTGGACAGGTATCCTTCAAGCTGCCCCAGCACATTGGAGATGATACATCTTTTGCTGAGAGCTGACAGCAAACATCTCAAAAGGCCAGTTCAGCAGCAGCAAAGGGCAAGGAGGTGATGGATACAAAACAACAAACAATGGCAGATCAGCCTACCACATCAAAAGAACAGGGTCAAGGGCAAGTTCCCCCAGCTCAAACCAAGGCACCAGAAGCCCCTGTACTACAGACTCCTCAAAATGAGGAAAAGAGCAGAAAGAGAGATAGAGAAGAGGATACCCCTACCAGTGGACCAGCAGAACAACCAGGAGATAAGAGGCAGAGATTGAATCCCTATTCTGAGGAGGAATTTTTGGAAGATACCACAAGAAACATGAGAGATGAGGAAAGGATCGAGCAACAAATTTCTCCATTACCTGGAACATCAACTAGTTCATTCCAGCAAGAGCTAGAGAGGCAACATAGCATGGAAGTTTCATCCACCAGGCCTCAAAGCAAGAAAAGCTCAAATATTAAGAAAAATTTCACTGAAATAAAAGCAAAAAATGATCCAGTAAGGATGCAACTTTATAATCATCTAATGAGGACAGCACCCACCAATCAACAAAGGCTAATGGCTGCTTATGATATTCAGGAAAAGAAAATGATCCTCAGTCATTTCAAGCCCAAGACACAGCAACCACAGTCAGCTGCTGATTATATTAGAACCAATCTGGAAGTTTTCTCTAAAGATATCCACCCAATTGACAAGATTGAATTACATAAGCAAACTGGGGAGATGGTGTACTCCACCTTGGCAGACAAGGCATTGCTCGCTCACAAACTGCAAAATTCATTACACAATACCTCTGCCCAATTAGAATTGGAAAAGGCTTCCTCCTTAACTAAGGACAACAGGATTAAGCCCTTAGAAGAAATTATCATCGAGCTCGGGCATAATCCTAAGGATGCAAAGGGCATCAAAGCACTAATAAAGAAGGAGGAGGACATTGCAACCCTCAAAAAGCAATTAAAGCTGCCAATTACAATGCATCCACAAACTTCAGAAGTTGCACAGCAGAAAGAAGAGGAGGACACGGTAATTTTACTAATAAGGATGAATGAGAAATTAGCAGAAACAGAGTAGGCATTGGAGAAAGAAATTAAAGAGAAGCAGGGAGAGTCGACCTCCCAACCACCTGAAACAACTCCAACAGGTACCACTGCTCCCCCCACAGTTACAACAGTAGTCCCTCCTACTATCCCAACATCAACAGCAGGTACCTCAGCTTCAGCAACAACAACAGGGCCAAATACCAGCATGGGCATGGAATAATTGATGAAAGCAGTAAAAGAGCTGGAGGTCCAAATGTCAGAGCTTAAAGAGGCAAAAGAAAAACTGGCCAAACTAGAGGTAAGCTATGACAAATCTAAGATAACAGTGGCAGAGAAAACTAGAGAGGTAAAGGCCCTGGAGAATAAGGTGAAATCCTTGGAAAAAGATCTCACCCTGCATAAACCTCTAACAAACATTAAAACAATTTTGTGGACCAAAATTGGCCAATCTATCACTGACCAATGGCAATCAATTCAAACGATCCCTGAACAAATAGAATTGATAGAAAGGGCCCAAGTGGAAATTCAAAGGGCCAGGGCATCATTAGGAAACATGCCTGAGCAGGCCAATAGACTGATCCAATTTTTGAATACTCATACCAGAGAACAGTTAGCAGCTTTGGAGATCAGGGACAGAACAGGCACCATTTTGACAGTGAAAAAGGTGCTAACTATGAGGAATTCTATACAGAATTTGGAAAGGAAGTGCCAAGAAATGCAGATGGAGATAAATGCCTTCACAGAGAAGTTTGCAGTCTTTCAGCAGAAGGGTCTACCCAGTTTATTAACCAACAATCAAAGACTGTTAACACATGAACAATATGCTCACAGGGTAAACACATATGTTTCAGTCAGATCACAGCATCATCAAGCACTTCAGAAGACACAGGACCTCCCTTTGGACAGAGCTTATATGACAAATTGGAAAATTTGTTCTATATTGAACATGAAATAAATCATCTTTTTGAAGTCCAGCCCAACTTCTACAAGTATACTGAAGCTGATGAAACACTAATAAAAATACAAAGACATCAATTGCCAATAGACCAATGGTGGCAGAGCATGCTAGAAGTTTTACCAAGGTAATTCTAATTTTTATTTTTATCTACATTTGGTCAAACAACAAAACACGTGGCAGATATAATAAAGATGAGAACAATAGAGGAAGGAGGTCAAGCAGGGACTAGAATGCATTAAAGCGGAATCAAGCACAGATGAAGGGGTTGGGACAGCAACGCAGGAACGCAAAGTAAAGACACAGCTACCAACCGACTTCTTGTGTTAAAAATTCAAACATATCTTATCAGTTAAAGCAGCCAGCACATCAACAATTACTCCTGCATTCATTTCTACATTTATTTCCCTTATCAGAGTAGGTGGAGGAAGTTATTGCTTGATATCTTATCCACAGTATATTTTGTAACTCTCTTTTATATAAATACCTCCCCAAGAGATGTATTCGGGGTTGGTGATTTTCCTCTCTGGACCGTGCTATAGCTCTGAGATTTTTTAATACAAAGGCTGTTGAAGTTCACTGCTGCTGGACCATATGAATGTGGATTTGATTTTCTGGGGCCTGCTACAGAATTCCTGTGTCTTTCTATGGATCAATAAGTTGTTCTAAACTGTGTTTTGTGTTTCCTGTGTTTTCAAATTTCATATATGTTTCATAATCTAGTAACAGGGAAAAAGAATAGCCCAGAATTTGTTTAAATACACTCTGTGTTCAATCTCTGTTGTTAATTATGTTTTCTTCAGAATTAGCATAAATAGGAATTCTTAGCTGCTCCTGTTTCCACTGATTCTTTCACTTTTAATATTGCCAAGGAATTCTTTACTGCTCCTTGATAATATTCATGCACTTTCCCCCTGCCAACATGATGAAGGATTCTTAACTGCCCTTCATCCACTGGCTTACATTCCATCAATTTCCAGATTCTAAAATTGTTCCAAGGTCGATTATCTTGCTCTATAGTATTGCCCTGTATCAAAGAAAACAAACTCAGCAGTTTGTCCTCATAGACTCCATTTGCCGAATGGAATGAATTGTTTCAGACTTGCATCCCAACTCTGTTTGAGATCACCATCCAACAAACTTAAAACAAAACCCTGTACATCATAACTAGCCTAAAATACCTCAAAACAAAGCTTAAAATAAAAGAGAGAGCCTCTTTGGATGCAGTTTTGGCTAGAAAAATTGCATCTAAAAGATAGTTTAGTGGTTACCTCGGCCGTATTCCCTTTTCTCAACAAGTTTTAAGGAACACCTTAGTGATAACAAGCGGTTCTACCTATGATTTTTCGTGCATGGATTTCGTACATGTTTTTGAACATTGCTGGTTTTTTTGTCCATGGTATTTTGTAGATCTCTGTCAAGGGAACTTCGATTATGTTTAATTTCTAGGGTTTATTGGATTGGGGTTTATGAATTTTTTGACATGTATATATATGTATTATAATATGAAAAAGGAATATAATGAAAAATCAATCATGGTAGTCCGAGGTTTTTTGTGATCGAGGGTGAATCTCTGTGTATATCTGTTTTATGTTTAATGGCTCTCACCATTTTATTTATTTTCCTAGTTTTAGAATTCATATGCAACTTAATTTCTCTCCGAGGTTAGAACCTACATAATTGATTAATAAATATTTAATAATTAATATTGACCGATTTGAAAATATTTCAATTAGACAATTATTAATTGAAAATCATTTTTCTTATTAATTATTTCACCCAATTTATCAATTAACTAAAAAAATCATTATTTTTTTGTTAGTTAACTAAACAAATATTATTGACAATTCCTTTAATATTTTCATCTCCCAAAAATAATGAAATATTCATAATAGTTATATCCTGATTTGGCCCAACAATTTATATATATATATATTTCCATATGAAGACTAATCTAGAATTTTATTATTATTAGAGAGGTTTTTTCTACTCTCTTCACCATGACTATTTTCATCATCAATATTTTGATCTTGTGAATTTTGAACTATCCATTTGAGTTCGACACTACAATTTTTCCAAAAACATATTAGAAAGAGGAAATCCATCTATAACCATAGAAAACAAAAAAAATAACCCTCCTAGAAAGGAGAACATGGTAACCCTTGCTCAACCCGTTTTCCTCCTCAGGTGTAACTATTTTATTTGAATAACAAACTTTTCCATTCGATGTAGTTTTGTATTGTCTTTTATATTTTTCATATTTTTATTACTATTACATGTTTCTTGATGTCTATTTTGTGGTGAATATGGTGCATATATATTTGGGATTATCATTTAGGTTTTAGTTCTCATCTTTATTGTTAGACTAGTCTAAACCACAATAGGAAGGATTTTTGCTAATATTTTGGCAAATTTCTAGCTACTCGGGATCTAAAGTAGAGTCATCCCCGCTGATTTTTTCTATGCACTAATTCCTTTTTCGATTTTTAGTAATTTTCTTTCAGCGACGATTTCCTTGAAGAAACTATTATTTTTCATTTTTGTGTATGTCCTATAGGTTACAAGTACCAACTAACTAGGTGATATCCATATCTTCATAAATTGTAGGACCAAGAGTGGATGAGAAGCAACACACTTTTTTGGGGATAAAGTGAGTTGTGGAGCATGGGTTTTGGCCCATTGTTTACACTACAACATAGTTTAAGGTGCCTTTTCTACCATATAATTTTTTTTGATTTCCATAGGTTTTCTTATATTTTTTTATTTTTGTGTTACTGTTAGGGTTTTGAATACCCTTCAAAGGATTATTTTTGTGTTACTGTTTGGGTTTTTTATTTTTCGCTGTGGGAAGAAAAACCAGCTCTTCATACCTTCACTTAGCCTTTCTTCCAACCTAGATCATTTAGGAGATATGTTTTTTGGAAGGCCATCTGAAATGTATCCTAGGGAATGTTTGAGGTGTAGTCCATATTTTAGGATGCAACATTTTCTCTTTTATAGGATGAAAATGTATGTTTTAGATTAGCATTATCTCATAGTTTGAAGACATATTACACGACCACACATAGTTTTATGCTTGTTGATTGTTGATTTAATTCAACTTTCTTTTCCTTCTAGCATGTTAGATCCATATTTATCCTCACACCATTGAAAGCCTTAGGCACTAGTCATGAACTTTGCAAAGTATTCATCCCTAGTCTCCTTTAGAACATTAGCTTACCCCTGCTCGACGAGTTAGGGTTCCTCCTCCTAGTCCACCTTCAAACTCTATCTCCTCTTAGTCCTATAGTTCTTCCTTTACCTCTAAATCCTCTTAACCCCAACCCATTAACATGGATGGTGTAAAAACTAATAGTAAGATTGTTCTCACTTCAAGGGGCAAAAAAAAAGGTAATGTTGGAACTAGTGTTGCTAATGATGTAGGTCTCAATCTTGAAGGTAACACATGAGAACCTCTTGGAAAGGATATTACTTGGTCATTTCTCCCATTCATGGCTAGCTTGGACTTACCTGATCCAACTCATTAATCCTCCATCATAATTTGATATGGCCACCCATACCTACCAAACTTCCCTTAGACATTTCCAATTTTGAAGGGACTTTTGGAGAATATTTGTCTAACGATATCCAGCCTTTCCATATGTGGTGTTCATATACTACATTGTAGAAGACTCAGTCTATATTCAACTATTTCAATGCATCCTCAACAATACTACTACAAAATTGTGAATTGACCAACCTTGTGGCTCTAACAAAGTGTTTTCTATTATTTTGGATGCTTTACTATAATATTTTGAACTACGTGTGTGCCATGATACTAGCATTGGTATCTTGATCACTTGTTTCCAAACCATTGCCACCCACATTATTCATATTCAGGAATGATTCATATGGTGAAGCTTCTACAAAGCTTAATAATTCAATGATCATGTCTTTATGGAATGGTTCTTCAAATCCTTACTTCCTCCCATTACCAACGATGTTTCTTTGACATTCCTGGGAAATAGGAATAAACCATCCAAAAGGCCACGCAATATGACCTTACATATGCTCATTCAGGCTATTTACACACCATTATCTAATATTATCATTATAATCACCTTAGTGATTCTACAATGGGGGCATCTCATTTTGCTAATGGTTGGATTTGGTCCATCACATAAAATCAACATCCCCCATAGCTACAAGGACACATGGGATACTTCCAACCCCACAGAGATAAAACATGAGAAACTCCTGGAAACACAATTACTTGGTAATTTCTCCCATTCATGGCTAACTTGAACTTACATAATTTGATCCAACTCATTAATGATCATTTCCATCACGATTTTAATTGGCCACCCATACCTACCAAACTTCTTGTAGACATTCCCAATTTTGAAGGCAATTGTGGAGAATATTTGTCTAACCATATATGGTCTTTCCATATCTGTTTTTCATATAATCCATTATACAGGACTTGGTTTGTCTTCAACTGTTTCAATGCACCCTCACCAATACTAGTACAAAATGGTATGTTCACCAACCCCATGGCTCTCACCAAGTGTTTGCTACTATTTTGGATGCTTTTCTGTCATATTTTCAACTACTTGTCTATTGTGATACTAGTATTGATATCTTGGTCACTTGTTTCCAAAACATTTCCACCCACATTATGTCTCACATTCAGGAGTGGCACATATGGTCAAGCTTATAGAAAGATCAACAATTTAATGATAATGTATAGTGGTTCATTAAATCCTTACTCCCTCCCATTACAAAGGATGTTTCTTTAATATTCCTTGGAAATGAGGAATACACCATATAAAAGGTAATGCAGTATGACCTAATTTATGCTCATTAAGGCTATATATGCACAATTATGCAACACACTCCTTATACTCAGCTTGGTTATTCTACACTAGGGGCATCTCATGTTGCTAATTGTGTGATTTATTCCATCACATGCCATCAACATTTCCAAAATCTACAAGGAGACATGGGATATGGCCAACCCCACATGGGCCTAGTACCTCACGCATCTATCCTCCCCTAGATCCTTCATGTGTTACTTCATACAGGGGAAAGTACCTCCTATGCATATACCCATCAACATCAATGTGTTCCTCAGTCAACTTCTAGTCAACCTGCATATCTATTGTAGTTGCAACAACCGCCCATTTTGGTTTTCTCTTTACATAATAAATGGGGACCCTTCTTGTGAATTTTGCTAACGCTACTCTCATTTTCTTTGCTTGGAAAAATTTTACTTGTCACGATCACATCCATTATCAAAGGCTTTCCAACAACTTTCTAATATTCAGTTTACTTTACTTCAGCTTGTGAAGTAAACCTTGAGACATTTTATAGTATTCCATTGGTTTTGTCATCTTGGCAAAATGGCTTGATGAATTCCATTTAAATTATTTAGTTTTAACTTATTTTAGCCTCTTTGTGACATTTCATAATCTTTATTGCATAATGTACCAATATATATATATATATACACGTTAATGTAAAATATATGATGCTATGCAAATAAATTTATTTGTAAGTATTCATGTACATAATAATAAATATATTATTACAATTTTTTTTTAACATAAAATGTATATATTGTATATAACATAAACCGAAATGCTACATAATCCTAAATGTCATGCCGAAAACGTCCAATACTATTTAATGTGAAAGGAATGATATCAAGTTCAATAATTTTTTAAAATTATCAACATATGGAGAGTTTCACAATTAATTTATGCTCGTCCACCAGGGCTCCACGATGACTCATCAAACCGTATCTCCAAGCTATCAAAGAACGACACATTGAATTTTCAAAAAACACACCTCCCTAAATACATTATGCCAAGCATTGTATGAAGTCGTTGGTCAAACAAGTTATTTTCATTATAATGTTTGAAGAATGCTCTGATTTATAAACGATAACCAAATGAATGTTTGTTTGATCACATATAATATTTCATACCATTGGTCGAAATAAACAAAGATTTGGAATTGGGTTTTTTATCAGCGATTCCAGCCTATTCTCCAACATTTAAATGACACACTAGAAGAGAGAGATACTCACAATTTAACCATATCGTTTCTCCCATGTCTACTGATGGTTAATGGTGCAATTTGCAAGTAAAATAAGTCCCTGGAATCTATCAACAACAATCTGCACAATAAAAGGATCCTAGTTTGTCAAGGTAAAGAAATTCGATGAGTTCCAATGGCAATAAACAATGTTTCCAGTGCCCTGTAAATGGATATCATATTCGATTGAATAAGCTCGGATACCATTAGAGACTTCGCTACATACTGTCAGCTTGGGTCAATTTTTGTTTAAACTGCCTACACTTGTAAAACAATTTTGATACGATGGGTCTCTGGACACTTATAAGTTTGTTGTATTTTTTTAAAAGGAATTTCTCTGAGGGTTCTATATAAAACAAATTGTGCTTCATTTAATATGGGGTTCCGAAATGTTTCTCCTGGCACATGGACTAGCATCACTGTAACCCACTTTTTCCTGTCACAGTCCCTGAACCTGATGAATAAAAGTCGACATAGTGTTGGTACATTGAGGTGTTAACTCTTTGTTTGTAATGAGATCGGGGATAATTAAACTGTTTACTATGTCGTTATCGACCTTTCGGCAGGAGTGATTTTCTTATTCTTGTTTTTTATTATTATTGAGCGCATTTCAAATAAGAGGTAACGAGACTTTGAGTGGATTGTTATTCCTTTTTTCTTTTTGTTTTCTTCAAAAGACGTGTTATACATCAAATGTGAATGTCATGTTTTTCGACATTTTTTAAATAAAATGAGTTATAATATGTATACAATATTTTTATATAACAATATATATTACATATAATATATATTATATATAATACATATCAATATATATATATTATAATACGTTTTGATTTACGTGGTATTCCATATGAATTAGATGAAATCTTTGGTTAAATTTAAAAAAGAAAGGAAAAAGAGAAGATTTTATATCTTGTTAACCTTTTAAAAGAAAAATGTGAAGTTTATATCAAGCTTGTTAGTTTTCATTAGTGTTAATCTTTTAATCTCTTACTAATTAACAAGTTGATTTATACTTTTGTAGGTGCTCTTATAATTTTGTGTATCATATTCCTTGCACACATTGATGGATGTCACACTAATAGATTTGAATATGTCAGTCATTTTTTTTTATCTTTTTACTTTGTACATACATGTTATTGGCGATTTATGCATGGATGCTACAAGTAGTATTGAACTCATTTCAAATAATTTGGTTTGAGCCTTTCTAACTTGTAGGAAAGAAACAAATGAAAGTGAAAGACTACATGAAAGACATCCTCTTTTGTTCATGTAAATATCTTATTTAATTTTTATCATTTTTTTTATTTTCTTGGAGAAAGTAGATTTTGTATTTGCGGTTATTCTTTTGACAATAGTTTTTTTGATTAATCTTCAATTATCGAATTTACTATCCATCTTTTAATTCCATTAGCATAAGTTTTATCCTAGGATTGTATATACATTACTATAATATAGGTAGAATTTCATTTAGTGTAAATTTTATTCACTGTGTTTCCTTCACATTTTCAAAAGTACAAAAAAATTTACCTTCCTCAAATCAAGCCTTCATTCATTGGAGCATCACTTCATGAAGGGTAAACTGGTCCCAAAATTCTAGTTAGGGCTACCATTAATGGAAATGAGTTTAATCGGGACTCTGACCTCGTAGTTCCTCCTGTGTTGAGTTAAGATATTTCTGGAGCTCAATACTTTTGGTGATAGAAGGAGGGACACAAAGCAATGAATGGCGAGTGGGTCTCAACAAGTATCAAGAAAATCTGAATCAAGACCCTCTCCCTCATCAACACTTGTACAACCTGAACTCCCCTCCATACATATTTCTTCCATCTCCTCTGTTCCATTTGAAGCAACTTCTCCATGATTCATATCCATTGATTCTACTTTAGAGTCTCCCATTCAACAACCACACGCTCTTTGACCTTCTCTCAATTTCCCACCAACCTCTTCATATTATCAAACTACCCTTGAAGACATTCAATCTATTAGACAATGAATTGAAGGATTAAAAAGTCTAGGACAATCATCAAGAGTCTCCTTTGATTCTGGTATTACTGTTTCTTTTTCTCTACAACTAGGTGTTCTTACTAGATCCCAAATCCTTAGGCTATGGATAAAACCCCTTAAAATTCCATTTCCATTGCACCCACATAGGAAAACTATCACTACTTCTGGTGGTAGTTGAAATCAACCCCCTACACCACCTCTTGTCACTCTACGAATTCCTGCACCTCATCAACCCATTAATATGGCGGGTTAACAACCACAGTGAGTACACCCTTGGAAAAACCTAGGGGCAGTTACTGTTCCTGGTGATCAACATGATCTCCCCAAAAATCCTGAAAAGTGGCTTCCTAAGTTCCACGAACTTAACCAAAACAACTCCCGGAAGACCATATAAAAAATTTCATGTTGTCACTCAATTCAAGAAGAGTTGACGAAGAGGATGTTGTATGTCAACTCTTTCCTTATACATTTGAAGGAGAGGCTTCAAGTTGGTATTTTTCCTTACAAACAAATAACATTAAGGATTGGGCACTTTTGATGACCTTTTAATTAAAAATTTTGGAGACGTCGAGAGTTCATCCATTATCTTAGTTAAGTTGTCTAGGATCAAAATGGTCCCAAAAGAGAATATTAAAGACTTTAACCATTGATTCCTCAAGCTTATTAACAAGATGCCTGATAGATATAAACCAAGAGTTGAAATTCAAATAGATTTCTACACTTCCTCCTTACCTGTGTCAATTTCCATGTTTGTTAAATGAGCCAGAAAACCCACTCTTAATGAAGCCATGCAAGAAGCCTTAAAGGTTGACTAAGAAATGACTAGCATTGCAAAAAAGTCATCAACTGAAGAATATAAATCCTCTCAACCTATTAGAGAACTCTTGCAAAAGAGGAGAAAAAAGATAAAGATGCTTTTAAGATGGAAAGTTTGCAAAAGGTCTTGAAAACTTTAACTAGTGAAATGGTCAATGTCAAAGAGAAACTAGTTGAGGTATCTATGTCTAGGAAACAATTTAGATATTTGCTTATTAGGAATCCACAAATAGCCCTTGGTGGCAAAATATCTGTTGTTGATAATGAAGAAGTATATGCAGATGAGGAATAAAATGAAGAAGAACGAGGAGAGTAATTATATTTAAATTATTTTTGGGATATAAGTTGTACATTTGAAGAAGTTTTAGCTGTACAAAATAGAAGTAAAAATGCCCAACAAACACCCAATCCACATCAACAAAAGTCTACTTCCCCTCAACCAAAAACTACTTCAAACCAGTCGCCAAATAATGATAGTATAGCTTCCAAAACTTTAATTGTCCCTGATAAAATTGAATATGACATTTTCGAGGATATGAAAAGAACTAGATAAAACATCAATTTATATGAATTAAGGAAACATAAATCCCAAAAGAACATTTTTCTGAAAGCTCTAAGTTATGTTGATAAGTCCCCCCTTCCTCCTAGCACATTAGCCAAAAAGAAAAAAGCTATTATTCACTAAAATCTTGTTTTTGATAGCTACATTGATCTTGTAATGATTAGGGAAAGATCTAACTCACTTACACCCTCCATTCTCCCTTCTTTTTAAATTTTCAACAAAAATGTTCACACCTACGTAGTTGATATGGGGCATCTTCTAACATTATGCCTTACTCAGTCTGTTTAAAACTTGACGCTCAACCTCAAAAATCATCTATTCATATTGCATAATTACTCAGGAGAACAAAAGTTAAGGTTTAGGAGAGTTACTAAAAATTCTCATTAGGATCTCCACCAATCCTTAAGTCCACCAAATGATAGATATTGTAGTAGTCAAAATTCTTTAATAGCATGGTTTAATTTTGAGTCGAGATTGGTTGAAACAATTGAATGGGCATCTCACAACAGATTTGTCTCACTTTCTTCTTCCTTGTAACATGAAACCAAATCAAATTATAGTAGACAGAGAAAGACATATGAAATCTCCTGTTATCGATTTTGGAGAACAAATTGAACCATGTGTTAGACCAAATTCCATTGTTGGTAATTATTCCTTTGATTCATTCTTTGGAAACTTTTCCACACAAATGTCTCCTTTCGAACAAGTGTTGAGTCATGGAAATGGTATGCATTTACTATTAAACTCGTCATCATTTCCCTTTATTTCTATCTTTTCTATATCTTAATGCGCTAATATATTAAGGAATTACTGTAAGAAATGAAGGAATTATTGCAGTTACGACTTAGCTAATTGTTACCTTTCTTTATGCAAGAAAACAACAAAAGGGACAAATGTTGTTCCCTATGAAAGAACAAAAAACATCAATAAGCTAAGGAAGGAACGCGGAGGTTGTAGATAAGGCCAAAACAAAATTAGAAGAATCAGCACAAGAAAGGAAATGATGTCTAAAGATGAAAAACTATTGCAAATCCCTCAGTATCGAGAGATCTTGAGGGATCACATTTATCATTTATCTTTTTACCCTTTCCTATTGTAAAAGGAGATTTTTTGTAAGAAGGAAAGGAGGAGGAATTTATGTATTATTGAAATTGTAATTGTAATTACAGACTCTAGTTGTCGAGAAGAACACGAATATATTGTAATGCTCATTCAGTTTGATGATTAATATATAAGTAAAGTTGTTGTTCCCTCGTGTTTCCTGAAGTAACTTAGCAGTGTTCGTTGGTGGTTAAGGGTGCGACCACTAGTGGATTCAACTGCTTTTCTTGTGTCATACATTTCCAATTCTCGCAAGTGTGATGGTTTGATAGTATTCTTGCTTTCTGTGATTTTATCGCTTCACTATTTATTATTTTCCAGCATTAATAGAATCTCTTTGCTTTATATAATTTGTAGTATTGTCATTGATTTAGTTTACTTTCATTTCAGATCAAGTTACTTAGATAAGTATTCCGCTTGATATAATAAACCGTAAAGAATATTAACTATCACTGTTGAAACTCTCAAATTGATATCATTCATTGTTTAGATTAATTATTGAGGATAGGGTTTGATTTAGATTAAATCAGTTAAAGAGGGATCAATTATCACTATTGTACTCTCAGTTGTTGTTGCTGTTACTTTGATGAATGTAAGATTTGATTTCATTAAACGATTGAGTTTTCTTTAATTGAAATTGGAATTTACTATATGTATCTATTTACTCTTGTATTTAAAAGATCTATATTGCAATTTAGGAACATTACTCTCTGAGTTAAATAGCAACCACATACTGTGTACACTCTTGAAATAAGAAGACTTGCCTGGATTGATAATTAATGTGAGGATAATTAGGATTTTTAAAAGGCACCTCTTATTGACCAACATTTTGGCACTGTTGTCGGGGATATGATTCAATGGATGCATAAAAAAAACAAAGTCCTTGGAACAGGAGGTCTCACCACGAGCCAGCCTGCCCACCTTTCGCTCCTTCCCAGTGAATAGCAATGTGTTCATCTGGTTACCAAGCCAGCACATTGGTCTCTACTCTGACATCATAATGCACTTCCCTAATTATACATAGAGGATCATGGTTCCAAAGGGTGAAAAAGAAACTCTCTCGAGGCTATAAATGCCTGCAGGCAACAAAAGCTCTTCTGATGGTATTGGAGTCATATTTTTAACATCAATAGTTATTATAACTCCCTTTTCTTATTTTTTTACCTTTACTACAGAGATATTGTGTTCCTAATCTATTTTTGAACCTTTATGCATGCGATATCTTTCAAAAATCATTCATAGTAGTTTAAATGGAATGATGACGGCAAAGTCTCTTTCCCGCTTGAGATGTCTTAGCACTCTGATATCTTTTGTTATCCTATCATTAATATGCGTACCTTGCCACTTTTATCACCCCTGTACTTCGCCGCCAGCACGCCATTCCTTCATCCATTCGGTCGAAGGTGACCTATCATTTCAAAGGGAGGCGAGGAGCAACCTCCAGTGTATTTATGTATGTGTGTCAGTCCTTTATTTGATTGTGCAGGGCAATACAACATTCGACGATTACGAAGTATGTGGTACAATAACAAGTCCTAGATAATGGTATTTATGCTTGTAAATTATCATTTGAAATAAGCATTATAACAACTTTTTGTTCTATCACTCGGCTCTGTCTATTGCTGTGATATCTCTTCTACACTAACTGTTTATAGAATCCAGGTAGTATGGGAGGAAGAACAGTGCATAGGGAGCCACTAATACTGGTTGTTTCTAATGCAGCCAGAGAAATTCTGGAATGAGCTGGGTGGATAACATATTTCACATGATTTCAGCAACCCAACGAAGCAATTGCTCTTGAATTCCTACAAAATTTACAAAACGGACAATCTATGATAAGAGGGAGGCAAATCACAGTGACAGATGTGATGATAGCTGAAGTGTCTAGATTACTAGCAGAAGGACACGTATGTGCTAATAAAAGATTGAAGTTGTAGGATGCTATTGCAGTCTTTAAGGACGAGGGACAGGACCTAATCATCAAAGGCAAAGGATTTCAACCATAATCCCTTGGGGAACCATGGGGAGAACTAGCCAGAGTCGTCTAGAATTACAGCAGATGTGACGGGCGAAATGACGTGGTAAGGCTGCGTCAACTTAAACTCATCGCAGTTTTGAAATAAAAATGTTTTGTGAATTTTATAGTAATTCAATAGTAATTGCTCCATTGGGTTGCTGAAATCGTGTCAAATATGTTATCCACCCAGCTCGGGCTAGAATTTCTCTGGTTGCATTAGAAAGAGCCAATATTAGCGGTTCTCTGCTCATTATTATTCCTCCCATACTCCCTGGATTTTACAAACATTTATTGTAGCAGAGATATCACAGTAATAGACAGAGCCGAGTGACAGAACAACAAGTTGTTATAATGGTTATTTTAGATGATAATTTACACGCATAAATATTGTTATCCAGGACTTATTATTGTACCACATACTCCGTAATCATGGAATGTTGTATTTCCCTGCACAATCGAATAAAGGATTGACACACATACATAAATACACTAGAGGTTACAATTGGAATTTACTAGATGCATCCGTTTACTCTTGTATTTAAGAGATCTATAATGCAATTTAGGAACATTACTCTCTGATTTAAATAGCAGCCACATACTGTGTACACTCTTGAAATAAGAAGACTTGCCCGGATTAATAATCAATGTGAGGATAATTAGGAGTTTTAAAAGGCACCTTTTATCGACCAACATTTTGGCGTCGTTCTCGGGGAGAGTGTAGCCATTTCTAAAGAGTAATGTACATTCGATGCTTGTTTGTTGAGAGAGAATTGGGTATTAAAAGCAAAAGGTAGCAACCTGTGTAAGGAGCACATAAAATACTTGCTCCCCTGCCTACTTTCCAGCAGAATTGTTAGGAACTTAGGGTAGGGATAAACATTTGAATTATTTGCATGAATGTCTAAGAAGAAAAAAATTGAAAACAATCCAATTCCACTACCCAAACTCGATAGATCGAAGGGACTGGTGACCCTTGGATGATCAACTTCCATAGATGACATCTTAAAGAAAGTCGAATCTCAGCCATCAGTAGGTTCTAGAAATGTTGCTTCCAGACAACCTACTGTCTCCCTTCTGGTGACAAGCTCACCATCTGTAGCCTACGCTGACGTCCATAGCAAAACAGTACGAACTGAGTAGAGTTTTCAAGAAATTGAAAATTCACGCACAATTTCCTCACAAGAAGGAAATTCTTTTAATATTCGTGAAGGAGGAGGAGAAACAGGGGAAACAGAGGAGCCAAGATCCCCTCTAGTAGTAATTCAACAAGGAACACCCAGTATCCCAGACCGAGGGAGTGTTGTTAAGATCATTCCCACCCCTTATAATCATCTTAGGAATAACTCACTAGAGATCCCGAAAGGGTACTAGCATATATTTGATCAAATGGCCAACAAGCCACAAGCACCCCAGACCTCTACATTGCAGTATCCCATCATTGACATAGCTATCAACGTACCCATGATAGCTATTCCTCTCCAAAATATTCCCACTTTTCATGGACTGACATCAGACAATCCAGATGCATTTTTGTTTGAATTTGATGTTTTATGTCGGGGTTATGATTATACCACCGACCCCCAACAACTAAAGTTGTTTCCCTCTACATTAAAAGGACCAGCCTTGTGATGGT
>APFE030626549.1:0-10326 GCA_000404065.3 Pinus taeda
ATTTTATTCATAACTCACATTGGATATTTTATTCTATAGTATCTTTGAAAAAGCTTAATGCTTAAAGATCTTACTCATATTTTTTTACTTCTAATTAGTTTACATGATATTAGGTCATATGGAAAACTAATTAAAAAAGCATAGCATATATATTTTTTCTTTTTAATTACACATGTCTCTCATACTAGCTTGTACAACCAGCCTAGATCCATCTAAGCACATATCTAACATGCACTGAGATGTAACACCCAGTGACACACCGAAAAATATGGTTATTAAGTTTTATTTACCACTATTATTTTATTTTAGTTTATTACGAAATTTTAAAAAACATTTAGGCTGAAAAGCTGGAAGAAAGGTTGTTAGACATTAATTAAAAGATTCTGATTCAGTTGAGAATGGAACTAGAAAAATCAGTTTTATGAACTTCTGCAGTTACAGATAGTTCTTTTACTCTTTTTCTTGAAAAGGGAAAAAGAGAGTAACCACTGGGGGTTGGAAGGGGAGAAACTTTACTGTGAGAAATTTCATTCCCAGAGGTGAGCAAGTTAATGAGTGGAAAAGGAGGTACATGACCTCAGGATAGATTAATTTCTTAATGCCATTTCATTCCCAGAGGTGAGCAAGTTAACGAGTGGAAAAGGAGGTACACGACCTGAGGCTAGATTAATTTCTTGATGCTAAAGGTACCAAACTGTTTGTCCTTGACAATAGTGGAAGAGCTCGGAGGGGGGTTCTGGACGTAATTGCTATGGAGAGATATTCTAAATCAAAGGAATTTAGGCTTGGATTATATTCATTTAGATAGCAGATAAGTACTTATAATTGTGTTAGCATCTATTTATTATTTTAGGGTAGCAATTAATGTTTATTGTCATGAAGGAAATTTAGTTTAGCAACTTAGAATGTTGTAGTAGTATTCCTCTGCTATAGAAATAAACATAAATGAAATCTTTAATAAATTCGATACACAAAGGAGAATACATAGTTTCCAAAATATATAGGATAAAAATAAGTATCGGTTCTTTTATGATAGTATTATTTACTTGAAGAATTCTAATTTAATCCTAGAGGGATCACGAGTCTAACGGAAAAGCTTTGATACAGAGAGCTATCATTCAAATCTAGACTTCTTGTATTTAATAGGTCTACATCCCAACCATAAAACAATTATGCTTCATAATGAAATTGTATACCTAGATATAACAATAGATTTTTTGAAACACTACAGAGATTGTTGTACATTGTAACAAGCAAGTAAATCATGTATATAACTATTCAAGTCACATTCGAGTGAAGATATGTATATAATGAAGGGTAGAGATTCAACCTAAGTCGAGTTCTGCAAGAACCCTTCTAGAGCCGAATGCCTAGACTCGTTAAACCTTCAAACCCTCAAATATTAGAATAGAGGCAATATATCAATTTTGGTACACTTCAAAATCATTCACGAAAATCTAAAACAATGATTCCTTTCATGCAAAACCTCAGAATATTCTTGGCCTTGACAACAAACTTAATCAACATGTATACATGATAAGGCTTCATAATATTTGTGCATAAGAGCCAATAAGTTACAACAAACAAATGAATACCCAATCACCATTCGGTCTCCCTTAGAAGTCAAACATAAACCAAAATACAAGTACAAATATCGGGCTTGCCGACTCTAACTTTAACTAAAATCAAATAGTTAAACCCTCGAGCAGGGTTATTCCGGCCACAAGGCCCATTGCCATTTCTTCTATACAATTTCAAGCTCTCTGAATATAGGAGAAATATTATCAACTCAATGCAAGAGGATTTCTTGACCAACCCACCTGGAGAAAGAAGACACAGTAGTTTTAGAATGTGGAAGCCCTAGGAGGTCATGCCGCAAGGTCGAAAGGAAGCCATCAAATTATTACTTTATCAAAAAGAAAAATAAAATGAGATCAACTCTAGGTTAAAATTCCAGAACCAAAATCAAATGAAAAGAACATACCTTACCTGAAGCAATACAGGCACTCCCCGGGGTTGCAATCAAACCCTGTTGCATAGCTTGGAACCCTTAATAAAATACCCAGGGAGAGGAAACCAATTTAATAAAAAAAGGGTGAATTGGCTACCTTTCCACAATAGGTGAAACTGATTTGCTCCATCTGGAGTTCAACCTTAACGAACAAACCCATTTTGGAATCAGTAAAACCCCTATGCAAGAGAGACAGTGAGGAACCCCATCTCCTCCGCTTAAACAGGAATGACAAAACTGTCAAAAGAATGTTTAAACTTAGGTAGTGACTTACCTTATCTTAGGGAGAGGCATCCAACCATGGCAGGATAGGTATGACAAACTCTGAACCAGAACCAACAGTCTACCAACTGGGACGCAAAATGGAAGCACCACAAATAGAGGTAAGAACAAATGAGTATTCCATCACAGTTAAAGGGTATTAAACCTATCCATCAACCTCAAGCAACCAGGACTGTGGATCATCCGAGATCCAATGACAAGGACCACACTAGATGTATGGTCTCCTGAAATCTCAGAATGACCAAGTTTAATGTAGAGATGTGAAGCCAATGATGGATGGGACGAAGAGGATAGCAGAAGGACCTTGGGGTTCTCCCGCCTTAATGAGGTGGATGGCCCCAAGTTAAGTACTAGGTCGACAAAATTAATTGCCACCTTTAGTAGAGATATGTGGAGTCCAATAGAGATTGAGTATCATGTTCCCACATGAAATATCCATGTAATATGTGTAGACTGTGTGTAGTGTAATTTCCATTGATATTAGTCAAGTCATTTTCATAGATCAACTCTTTTATTACGTAATGGTTAGAGATTTTTTTATTTTTTATTTTTTTTTTTATTTTTATTTGTTTGTTTGTTTATTTGTTTTTTTTTATATATATATATATGGATGTTACAAATGGTATCAGAGCCTAGGCCCAAATACAGAGAATTCTAGGTTATTTTAGTGCAATGCATTAAGTATTTCTGTAATCATGCGATAAACAATTACATAAACTGAGTTTGGATGTATATGAACACAAAATATAGATAAGAAAGAATAGAAGTCAACACAAGACAAAAAGAATGTAGAGAAGCCCCAGACCAGAAACACCTTATGGGGAGACAAACCTAGAATTATGGGTACAACTGGGAGAGGAATCACGACAAGCCAATGCTGCTCTACTGGAAACTGTGCAACAACTATGAGTAGAAATGATGAACCTAAGGATGGAAAACGAACGACTAAGTAAAGAACATGAGACGATCGTTAAAAGCCTGTCCAATTGAAAAAATCAGTGTGGTCTTTACTCCAGTATAGAAAACAGAGAAAAGACCCCAACTACCAGCAATGGGGAGGATAATGCGGAATCCACAGAATGCCATAAGGGGGAAGAAGAAGGGCGTTCAAATCACGTGTTCAATCAAAAGAGGACAGAAAGGCATAAGACATAATTGCAAGGTGAGTTAAATAAAATCAAACCATCATTGTTTGAAGGGGAATCCAAAGAAGCAGCGGAAGCCTAGCTGATCAATATGGGTAAATATTTTCAGATTTACGAGTATACTGAAAAACATAAAGCTCGACTAGCAGTTTCCCAACTATGGGGAAAGGCCACCCTTTGGTGGGAAGAAATTAAAACCATGAGGAAGATAGATGAAGAGCAAGTAACGTGGCAGGAATTTTAAAAACATTTTAAAGATAAATATCTAACTGAACATTACTATGACGAAAAGTCCAAGGAGTTCCATGAGTTAAGGCTAGGAGCCTTAACCATGGACGAGTATGTGAAGTGGTTTACTTCCCTGTTACAGTATGTTCCATATATGCAAGAATAGAAAGCTAAAATTCAACTGTTCATTAGTAGCTTCCCAAATTTCATGAAGGAAAATTTAGAATTCGAGTATACTAAAACAATGGATGATGCCGTAAATAAAGCCCGCATCTGTTATCAGCAAATGAGGCAAAAAATGAAGGACCTAAGGGAGAAATTGGCAAGAAAATGAGGAACATACCACCAAACAGGTAACCAAAAGTTGTAAATGGCAGACATAATCAACAAAGGGCTTTTGGAAAATTTGCAAGAAATATACCCAGAACTTAAAGTTATACCAAGAATAGACAACCAAAAGGAGCTAGCAGAACTGTTATAGACCAGCCACCGAAACTGCCACTGTAATGTTGGGGATGTGGTGAAGCATATTATTACAAGAACTATCCACACAAGGCTCGAACTGAACAACTGTCAAACATGCAAGAAGCATCAACCGTGGGAGATATTACAAGAAGCATGCCCAAAATCAATGCTGCCTTGGACAATCATCAAGCAGAGTATCAACCCACTATGATTGAATGTGAAGGTATGATTACTGATCAACATATTTATGTTTTATTTGATCTAGGCACTAGCTTAAGCTACATTAGTCCTAATGTGGTACAAAATGTAAATTGCAAAGAAATAAATTTAAGCAACCTTGGCTAGTTCAGCTAGCCACTGGGACAGAAAGGAAGGTTTTTGCAAAAACATAAAACTGCCCTATAATAGTTTCAGGATAGCTAATTCATGTTTACTTGAACATCCTTCCTTTGGGTTCCTCTGATGTATTGATAGGAATGGAATGGTTGGAGGGTCACTGGTCTCTAGTGGATTGCAAAGAAAAATCAATCAGTTATCTTACCGAGTCCGGGAAGCAAGAAGAAATTCAAGAAATCAAGAAGAATGCTAAACTACGCCCTATTACAACCAACTAGCTTGGAAGATGTATAAGGAAACACTGCTAGTTTTATGTTGTCCAAGTAGGATACAAAAATCATAGGAATAAGATGACCTCCTTAGAGAGCATTCTTGTAATTCAAGAATTTTTGGATGTATTCCCTGAATCCATTCCTGGGTTGCCACCAAAGCAGGACATTGATTTTACCATTGAGTTAGTGCCTGGGGCAGCTCATGTTTCTAAAGCCCCTTACTGCATGAGCATTCCTAAATTAGCAGAATTGAAAATGAAGCTTCAAGAACTATTAGATAAAGGTTATATCTACCCTAGTGTGTCCCCTCGAGGAGCACCTGTACTATTCATATGAAAAAAGGATGGGACATTAAGCTTATGCGTTGATTACTGGCAGTTGAACAAGTTGACCTTAAAAAAAAGTATCCTTTACCACATATAGATGATCTATTCAATCAAGTACATGGAGCTAGCATATTTTCCAAAATCAACTTAAGGTTCGGCTACCATCAAATCAGAATAAAGGACGAAGACATCTCCAAAACTGCATTTCGAACTCATTATGGGCACTACGAGTTTGTGGTACTACCTTTCAGCCTTACCAATGCTCTGACCACTTTCATCAGCTTGATGCATGGCATTTTCTAGCCATTTTTGGATAGATTTGTACTAATTTTTATTGATGATATCTTGATCTATTCAAAAAATTAGGAGGAACATGAGCAACACTTGAGAACATTATTGTAGATTCTACGTGATAACCAATTATATGCAAAATTCAGCAAGTGCGATTTCAACAAGGATCAAATCCAGTACTTTGGCCATGTAATTTCAGTAGAAGGTATAGCGGTGGATCCAAAAAAGATCAGAACTATCATGGAATGGATCACACCAAAAAATGTTACTGACATAAGATCCTTTTTGGGCCTAGTAGGATATTATTGCCGGTTTATCAAAGGCTTCTCGAAAATAGATTTTTTGATGACTTCATTGCAGAAAAAGGGGTGCGCTTTCCACTGGACATCAGAATGCCAAGAAAGTTTTGAGCAACTAAAGAAACTTCTCACGACCGCACCAGTGCTAAAAGTAGTAGATCCAGAAAAGTCTTTTGTAGTATGTACAAATGCGAGTAAGGAGGGTGTCAGTGGAGTATTAACTTAGGAAGGAAAGGTCATAGCCTATGAATCACAAAAACTGAAGGAATATAAATAATTCTATTCTGCTTGTGATCTGGAGTTGAATGTAGTAGTGCATGCATTAAAAATGTGGCAACACTACCTTCTAGGAAAGAAATTTTTGTTATTAACTAACCACAGTAGTCTTACAAATTTATTTAACCAACCCAATTTAAATGCTCGGTAGGCTAGATGGACCACATTCTTGAGCGAGTCTGACTTTGACATGAAACACCTCAAAGGAAATGAAAACCGGGTAGTAGATGATTTAAGATGAAAAGTACATTGCATTTATGAAATACAATTCATCCAAGCACAATATCACCTGCAAGAGGTTATCCGAGAGGCTTCCCTCAGAGACCCGAAATAAACATTCTTATGGCAGCAAGCTTCGAAAGCTCAGGAAAAAGGGAGGCAGTTGGAGTATGGAATTAACCCCGATAAATTGTTAACATTCAGAAATAGGATTCATATTCCCAACCAAAAGTCCGTCAAGAAATAGTTATTAGATGAGTTTCAAAGAAAACCTTACGCAACTCATCCAGGATACCGGAAATTGTTTTCTTCTATCAAGAAAAGTTATTTCTAGCCAAGTCTAAGAAAATATGTGGTAGAATACTTGTCCAAAAGTTTAGAGTGCAAATTGGTAAAGGCAGAACACCAACATCTTGCTGGTTTGTTACAACCCTTACCCATTCGTGAATGGAAATGGGAGACAATCACTCTGGACTTTATTACTGTATTACCTCATACGAAAAGAACATGACTCAATCATGGTTGTGTTGGACAAGTTGAACAAAGCTGCTTGTTTCATTCTTGTAAAATCCACTTATAAAACGATGGAGATTGCGGACATATTTATGAGGTAAATCTTTTGACTACATGGGATACCCTGAGTAGTGATCTTCGACAGGGATGTAAAATTTACATCTGCATTTTGGAAAACCCCCTTTGCAGGATTAGGCATTCAAATTCAATTCAACACTGCCTACCATCCACAAACAGATGGCCAGATAGAGCGAGTGAACCAAATCTTAGAAGACATGCTGAGAATGTTTGTAATGCAACAATCCCAAAAATGGGAGGATTACCTCCACTTGGTGGAGTTCAACTAAAATAATGGACATCATGAATCATTAGATATGAGCACTTTTGAAGTGCTATATGGACGAAAGTGTCGGGTACCCATGGACTAGAATAGTCTAGATAACAAATTAGCATTGGGTCCTTATATGTTAGTAGAAATGGAAGCTCGCATAAAAAAAGTTTGCCAAAATTTGAAGGCTACTCAAGACAAGAAGAAGGTGTATGTAGATAAGAAAAGAACCCATAAAGAGTTCCAGATAGGAGATCACGTATATTTGAAGGTTAAGCCCCAAAAAAGCACATTGCAATGGAAGGGTTGTGAAAAATTAACACCATGGTACTGTGGGCCTTTTCAGATTCTGGAATGAATCGAAACTATGACATACAAGCTAGCACTCTTGGGCCACATCTAAGTCCACAATGTCTTCCATGTATCATTATTAAAAAAATATATATACAACTCTCGAGATATTATTAACTAGGAAAGCATTCAGGTAATGATAGAATGAAATATTACTATTACTAGCTATGGTTTATAAAAAAAAATCTGACAAAGGATTATGAATGTGCATGTAGAACCCGAGGGAGAATTTTTGGTAGAGCCTCATCGTATCCTAGATCGGAGAGAAACCACCCTGCGGAGGTGATCCATCACCCAAGTTAAAGTGCAATGGAAGCACTTTGACCTAGATGAGGTGACTTGGGAAGAAGAGGAAACCATGCAGAAAGTCTATCCTACGATGTTTACTTGAAGAAAGAACACCATGGACACCGTTCCTCTCAAGGGGCGGGATCTATAACACCCAGTGACACACCGACAACTGTGGTTATTAAGTTTTGTTTACCATTGCTATTTTATTTTAGTTTATTCTGAATTGTTAAAAAACATTTAGGCTAAAAATCCAGAAGAAAGGTTGTTAGACATTAATTAAAAGATTTTGATTCACTTGAGAATGAAACTAGAAAAATCAATTTGATGAACTGCTCATGAAAATAGTTATAGATAGTTGTCTAACTCTTTCTCTTGAAAAGGGACAAAGAGAATAACGAGTGGGGGTTGGAAGGGGAGAAACTATACTGCGAGATATTTCATTCCCAGAGCTGAGAAAGTTAACTAGTGGGAAAGGAGGTATGCGACTTGAGGATAGATTAATTTCATGATGCATAGGGTACCAAACAGTCTATCCTTGATAGTAGTGGAAGAGCTTGGAGGGATTCTGGACATAATTGCTAGATCTGAGGCTAGGTGGAGATATCTCCTAAATTAAAGGAATTTAGGCTTGGATTATATTCATTCAGATAGCCAGATAATTACTTATCATTGTGTTAGCATCTATTTATTATTTTAGGGTAGGAATTAATGTTTACTATCATGAAGGAAATTTAGTTTAGAAACTTAGAATGTTGTAGTAGTATTGCTCTGCTATAGAAATAAACAGAAATGAAATATGTAATAAATTCTACACATAAAGGATAATACATAGTTGCCAGAATATATAGGATAAAAATAAGTATTGCTGCTTTTATGATAGTATTATTTACTGGAAGAATTATAATTTAATCCTAGAGGAATCACAAGTCTAGCAGACAAGCATTGATACAAAGAGCTATCATTCGAATCATCAAACAATAATAGGTCTGTAGCCCAACCATAAAACAATTACGTTGTATAATGAAATTGTATACCCAGATATAATAATAGATTTCCTGAAAATACTATAGAGATTGTTGTACATTCGTAACAAGCAAGTAAATCATGTATATAACGATTCAAGTCACATTCGAGTGAAGATATCTATATAATGAAGGGTAGGGATTCGGCCTCGATCGAGTTCTGCAATAACCCTTCCAGAGCCAAATGCCCATGCTCATTAAAGCTTCGAACCCTCATATCTTACAATAGAGGGAATATATCAATTCTGGTACACTTCAAAATCATTCTCAAATATCTAAAATAGTGATTCCTTTCATGCAAAACCTCAGAATACTCTCAACCTTGAAAACAAACTTAATCAACATGTATACATGATAAGGCTTCGTAATATTTGTGCATAAGAGCCAATAAGTTATAGAAAACATATGAATACCCAGTCACCATCCGGTCTCCATTAGATATCAGACATAAACCAAAATCCAAGTATAAATATTGGGCTTTCCGACACTAACATTAACTAAATCAAATAGTTAAACCCTCGAGTAGAGGTATTCCGGCAGCAAGGTCCAATCCTATTTTTTTTATATACAATTTCAAGCTTTGTCAATATAGGAGTAAGCTTATCAACTCGATGCAAGAGGAGTTCTCAGCCAACCCACCTAGAGAAATATGACACAGTAGTTTTAGAACATTGAAGCCCCAGAAGGTCATGCCGTAAGGTCGAAAGGAGGCCATCGAATTATTACTTGCTCAAAAAGAACAATAAAATGAGAGGAGCTTTAATTTAAAATTATAGAACCAAAACCAAATGACAAGAATAGACCTTACCTGAAGCAAGATCGGCACTCCCCGGGGCTATGATGAAACCCTGTTGCATAGATTGAAACCCTTAATAAAATAATCAAGAAGAGGAAATCAATTTAATAAAGAATGGGGGATTCTTCTACCTTTCTATGATAGGTGAAGCCAATTTTCTCCATTTGGAGTTCACCCTTACTTAATGAGCAAACCCCTTTTGGTATCAGTAAAACCCTTGCGCAAGAGAGACAGTGAGGAACCCCATCTCCTCTCCTTAAACAAGAATGATAAAACCATCAATAGAATGTTTAAACTTCGGTAACGACTCACCTTACCTAAGGGAGAGGCATGCAGCGATGGCAGGAGAGGGACAACAGACTCCGAACCAGAACCAACAATCTACCAACCGGGACGCAGAGTGGAAGCACCACAAATAGAGGTAAGAACAAATGAGTATTCCCTCGTAGCTAAGGGGTATTAAACCTATCCATCAACCTCAAGCAACTAGGACAGTGGATAATCTGAGATCCAATGACAAGGAGTGCACTAGATGCATTGTCTCCAGAAATCTCAGAACGACCAAGTTTAATGCAGAGTTATGAAGCCAACGATGGATGGGACGAAGAGGACAATAAGAGAACCTTGGGGTTCTCCCAACTTAGTGACGTGGATGGCTTTGAGGTAAGTACCAGGCCAACGAAATTAATTGCCACCTTTAGTAGAGATACATGGAGTCCAATAGGGATTGAGTGCCATGTTCCCATGTGAAATAGCCATGTAATATGTGTAGACTGTGGGTAGTGTAATTTCCATTGATATTAGTCAAGTCATTTTCATAGATTAACTCTTTTATTATGTAATGGTTATATGTATATGTATATGTATATGTATAT
>APFE030626563.1:0-12395 GCA_000404065.3 Pinus taeda
GATAGGATTTTAATTTAATACTTTTTAAGGTTAGAAAAAATTTCATTATAGTGCCTCAAACATATCTTTTCATTACTAATCATTTGAAGTTCTTAACATGTGGATGTTGAAATCTTTTTTAATGTTCCACATCTTCATCCAATATTATGAAACTACGCATGGCATTGGTTTATAATATCAATAATATGTAATTAGTTGATTCCTTCATCTAAAAATATATTAAGATGGCTAATTCCATCCTTTATATTGTATTCTTATGAGAAATGTAATATTGAAATTACTTTCATACACTTAATTATAATTCACAAGTTTTCAAGGTTAAAGGACTAGAAGGATTATAAGAAATAGAAGAATTATCACCATGTACAATTTCATCTGGGCTGATTGGAATTTGGCTAAACATGTATTGCCTCTCAATTTTTTTGTGAATCACACTCTCTACTATTTCTAGGTTTGATTAAATAATTCTAATAGAATCCCACCCATCATTCTAAAAAAATTTCACAGTCACAAACTTAATGTTCATTTGGGCTTTCTAGTACTCTTAATAAATTTTAGAGCGTGATATTTGAGATTCATGTGAATTTTTGACTGGATGTACATATGTTTTTTGGAAGAAATCTATAAGAGCATCATATTGGGAGTTTATTTAATTTGCTTAGCATATAATGCATATCCATTTGTAATCTTTACCATGAACTCAACAGGGATTTATTGTTCTTATTCATTATCTTCTCTATTTATTCATAATTGCTTTATTTGGGAAATCCTACCTTGAATCTACATGAAACTTTCACCAATAATGTTGACAGAAAACTATTACCATCGTGATATAAATGAGATACTTGTTTTAGTATAGTTTCCTCCATCTTTATATAAATGACATAATTCTATTAGTCTATTTTCCATAATGCTTTGTATACATGTAACTACATCCTCACGTTTTCATGTATGTCATCTACACAAGGATTGATAAACCATTTTAGTGGAGATTGCATAAGTTAACTAACTCCTAAATTCTTTTTTTTTTGTAAGTCAACACCCATGGGGGATTTGAACCAGTGACCTATCACAAGGAGTCCCTTAACTGTGAAACCAATCACTACTAATCTAAAACTCCGTGGGCTTTAAATTCTTTATCTTCTTAAGATAAGGGTTTAATAAACAATTTTAGTGGAGAATGCTTAAGTTAGCTAACTCCTAAATTTTTTATCTTAAGAAAAAAGAAAAAACAATAACAACAACAAGTTATAGGAATAGCAAACCCGAAAACCTATATTTCAACATAAAAAATTCAATATTATAAAGAAAAATGTAGGACAATAATGCTAAGGAAAAAAATCCTAATTTTACTCTATATATAACTAAACATCATTTTTTGATTATTAACAAAAAATTAAGACTTTAAATCATTATAACAAATATATTCAAAAAACAAAAATAAGTTTTCAAGTCATTATAAACAAAATTTTAATATGGGTTCAAACTCAATATTTAAAAAAAAATGATTTTGTATTAAAAAAAAATAAAAAAACAATTTCATCCTCCCAAGTATTAAAAAAATAAAACTCAATAACAAACTAGAAAAAAATATTTTAATTTTAATTTTTTATAATGTAAAAAATTTAATAATTGAATTAAATCTTTTCAGAATATTTGAAAAAGGCTAAATTCTTCTGACTTTAGCAAGAAATCACTTTTCTCACTAATTAGTTTAAAGTTAGATTAGAAGTTTTTAGTGTTTGGATTTACATAATATATATTTCTCTAACCACTTAATAGATATGGGGTAAGGTGATCCTAGGTCCTGTGTAATTATTATATATATATATAATATAATATATATATAGTTATATATATTATTAATATAATAATTAATGTTTAAATTTGATATTTTAAATTGGTTTTTAATTAATATTTATTATTTTTAATTTTATTTAATAAATTTTGGTTTCAAAAGAATTATTATAATTTAAAATTATTATTTTTTAAATTACATATTAATTTAAGGGAAAAAAAAATAAATTTATTTCTGAAATAATGTAATTTTAAAATTAAAATAAAACTAATTTTAAATTTTATATAATTTCAACTTTATCCAATTCTATAAATAAATTTTATAAATAAACATGTTCCTATAATTTAGACCAATATAATTTTTACTCCATCCGGAGCCAAATCAAATCTATTCTCCAAATCTCTCATGCGACTTAGACTAACACAACTTTAACTTCATCCAATACCACATCAAATAGAAATATTATATTAACCTATTTTTAAGGGTTCAAAACCATATAACAAAGTCAGAAGCCATTATAGTAATATGCTCATAAACCTAATATGCAACATGCCAATTAGTGGCTCAAGAGTATTATAATATTTCTTTTTAACTACGTAAGATAAATCTAATTGATATTTTGTTTTATCATTAATTTTTAACATAGAAAAAAAAATAGTTTTTTAATATTTTTGTTTTTTCATTAAAATTGATGGATAAAATTATTATTGAGATCTTTATTTTCAATTAGTGAGTTTATTTTTTTTCATTACATGAAATATATTTTTGAATATCTAACTAGTTTAAAACTTTGAAAAATCCAAATCCTAATTCAAATGTACTATTGCACTATTTTCTATCCAATATTAAATCAAATTTATATAATAATATTATTCACAAAAACATAAATTTAAAATTTATAACACATCTTATTTGTATCTAAATAAAACATAATATTATTCATGTCAAGGTCTAGGGTTTTGTTGCACTAGGGTTTTGCAGTGCTAGGGCCCAAATATGTCACATGCACTCTACAATACTCAGTATTCAATCCAAACATGTCTCCGCTATTGTCCCCGACACAACCCTCTCACTGGGCACTCCCATGTCAGGCCTTCCTAGGGGACGGGGATCGAACCCCTCCTTCAAATCAATCCTAACTGATGGCAATATGAGATCGGCCCAGAAAACCCTAAGAAAAAGCGTCTAAGCAAACAAAAATCCTCGAGTGCACAACCAGCAAGAAAGAAATATAGAAGGTACTCACCCAAGTTCAACCTGCCTTGGAACATGATGTAAAATTGGAACAACTCAAATCTGATGAACAAGTAATGGTACCCTACCTTTGCAGTTGGGCTAAGGATGGATTAGTTGAAATCCCCCAAGACCAGGTAGACCAGTTTCACCAAATCTATAAGGGTTAGGAGGAGCACCAATCTGAACTAGAACCCTCCCCCCTCAATCGGCCCTTGCAATCATGGATGGTGATACATCCAGCATAAGGATGGAACCGAGATTGAACTCTAGGAAGAAAGGGCGGTGACCCACTAGTGAGGTTATCTGGGAAGTAGGGATGATCTTGTTCACCTTAGGACAAGCCAATTTCCTGGCAGAGTACTACGAATGCTCTACCCTGTCCATTCCTAAATGAATTTAGTCTCTAGGAACATGAGAGGCCTAAAATCCAAGAATAAGTTGAGGTACTTGAAATATTGGATCCAAAAAGATAAATTGGACATCATATTTCCCCAGGAAACAAAAGTAATCAGGGACAAGATTAACGAAATAGCTCGTAAAAGTTGGCCCTCATCAAAATGTGTGGCACTAAATGCGAGGGGTTGTGCAGATGGGTTGGGAATCCTTTGGGATTCCAAAATCATTTCCTTCCAACAATAGATCATTTAGGAAGGAAACTTGAAGGACTTGGCCACCCAGGAGGGGGTGGTTCTAAAAGACCTTGAGCAACAAAGAAAACAAAACGAAATACTTTGGAGGCAAAAATTCAGGGTCCAAGGCTTAAAGAGGGGGAGGGCAACAAAAAATTCTTCCATAGAATCATGATAAAACATAGGCAATTTAACTAGATCTTTTCTCTTAATGTACCTAATGGAAGGTGACTTGTACAGCATGAGGAGATAACAGATGAGTTGGTTGGGTACTTCCAACAATTGTTCACGGAGTTAGATGTAGATAGAAGTGATTCCATTGATCACATCAAGCAGTGTATCTCAAATATAATCTCAAAGGATCATAATGAGGCCCTCATATGAATGGTCTCATATGCAGAAGTGGAGGAAGTTGTTTGCGCTCTCCCATCAAACAAAGCTCCAGGCCCAGATGGGTTCACCTTTGAGTTCTTCAAAGCAGGATGACACTTCCTCGGGCCGGAAATTCATGTGTTGGTAGAAGATTCTCGCCACTTTTAGAAGCTCTGGTCGGGACTTAATGAAACCTTTCTTACACTAATCCCGAATAAAGGTGAGGCCTTGGACCCAAGTGAATTCTGGCCCATTTCCCTATGTAACGTGATCTATACAATTATCTTAGTTATCATGCTTTGACGATTGAAGCCCCTCCTGAACAGGTTCATAGGACCAGAGCAATCCGGTTTTGTGGAATGTCATTAGATGATGGATGGTACCCTAGTTGCATACGAATAATTTCACTCATTATCTAATTCAAAACCCCTAGGTATGTTGGTTAAACTAGATATTTCAAAATATTATGACCGTCTGAACTAGAACTGTCTTTTGGTAGTCATGTAAGTGTTCAGATTTTCATCCATGTGGAATAGCTGGATCAAATCTATGGTTGGAACCCCTTTCTACTCCATTCTTGTAAATGGGGCTCCCTCGTGCACCTTCAAGAGATATAGATGTCTGAGTCAGTGGGATCCTATATGACCCTTCCTTTTCATCATTTATGCAGAAGGATTGAGCAAGCTTATAAAGGTGGTGGTGGAAAATAGATCCCTTCATGGGCTAAAACTCACCCAGATAGCACCTACCATCACTCATCAGCAATTCGTAGATGACAACATGTTTTTTGGAAAGCCCACCCTCAGTGAAGCATGAGAATTCGGATCCATCCTAGAGGACTTTCAAGAAGCATATGAAATACTGATTAATATTGAGAAATACGATATGTTCTTCTTCAATACTCACCCTCGAGTTTAGAACTTCTACCTTGAACTCTTGGCTTTAGAATTGGATCTCTTCCAAGCACTTATCTCAGTGTCCCCTTGGTGGCTAATTCCTTGAAATTATTGCACTAGAAGGACCTACTAAGTCGTATTGACTGGAAACTGTCCATCTAGACCTTTCAAGTTTTAAAATCTCCAGGATGATTAGTCCTCCTAAAATTTGTTCTACAAAGCATCCTGATTTACCAGCTCTCAGCCCTTCTAGCCCACCATAGCATGTACAAAGATCTCATAGGAAAATTTCAGAGCTTCCTATGGTCAGGTCCACAGATAGGTAAAAAATGGGCCCTGGTTGCATGGGACAAATTATGTAAACCAAAGGTATATGATGGTCTTGGTTTGAAGGACCCAAACATTTTGTCTCAATCCCTCACTGCTAAATTCTGGTGGCAATGGCTACAAGGTGGGAAAGATATTTGGAAGGAGGTGTGGTCATCTAAATATGGCATGGATGGTTGGTAGGAGACCCTAGAATCCCATAATAACCTGTTGAGTGAATCCTCAATCTAGAATAGGGAAAAATACAATTGAGCTTTGATTCAAGGCCATAGCTTCTAGGAGATAAGAAATGGAAGCAAAGCTAAATTTTGGGAGGATGCATGGATGCAGCACCCCAAACTCAGTTTGGATGATAGTCTACAAGTAATTCAAGCCTTCACCACTCATCTCGGCATGGAAAAGGTTAGAGAATTTTGGCAAGACTCCATTGAATGGCCGAAGTGGAGAGTTTCAAAACCTTCAGATCTTTGGCTAGTTCGGGATCTGCCTCTGGATTGGGAAGCCCTCACCCTAATCCTGTGACAGCGCCCCACTCTGAACAATGGTGAACAAGAAAAACTTCGTTGGGGTAACCTCCCAAAAGGTTTGTTCTCTCTTAAATAAGCTTATTCGATTCTTACCACTTCTTCTGACTAGGTTCTTGGCCCATTATGGAAAAGAATATGTTACTCAAAGTTGTGGCCCAACATTCGTTTTTTTATTTGGCTTATCCAGCATGGTAAGCTCATCACATGGGATAAAATTAGGAAAAAAGGATTCTATGGCCCCTCTTGTTGCCCCTTGTGCACTAGGGAGGAGGAATACGTTGATCACTTACTAAACTTTTGTTCTAAAGCACAAGAAATTTGGGACTAGCATGCTACATTATTTAGAGGAAGCGATCGGTCGGACAATATCTTAAAGGAATATTTAGAGTAGTGGCAATGGACGCTCTTCCAGAGCCCCATTGCCAACAAAACATAGTGCACATCACAAGGATTTTTTCTTTGGAACAATTGGAAATCAAGGAACAGAGCAACATTCCATTCAGAGAACATCCAGACTGACCAGATTTGGAAATGGTGATGAGTAATATTAAAGAAACTATTTTAATATCTCATTGGTCATATGAAGATTGGAATGTGGCATATAGGGAATAGGAAATATTAATCACGCTCGACCTCAATCTGGTCCTCTCCATCCCTAGGCTAGCATGCCTAGTGCTCTTAAAGCTTGCTCCCCAAATGTTTTCAGTAGCCCATCACGGGGAATCTTCAAACTGAAATTTGAAGGATCCTCCAAGGGAAACCTGAGTCTAATAGGCCTAGGGGAAATACTTTGGAACGATAAAGAGAAAGCTATGAAAATTATGCAACCTAATGCAAGAGAACCACTAATAATGTGGCAGAGTTTCTGGCACTCGAAAAAGGACTACAAGTTCCAGAGGATCTGGGGGTGGCTAAGCTACAGGTCATAGGGGACTCTCAAATAGTGATCGCCATGCTACAAAAATTGATAAATGGGTCCCCTCTAAATCGGGTGATTAATATTTGGTGGTTGGAACTCATCGGTGAACATATTATCTCAAGGATCGCTTCTTTTGAATATGTAATTACAGAGCATGCTGACCGAGAAGGAAATAAGGCGGCGGCAAAGCTTGCTAATTGGGGTTGCGATCATCAGGACTAGGAAGTCATTAGGGACTAGCCCTGCTCCATGTAAGATACATCCATGGAAGATCTGAGCAGGTTCATTGCCTCAGAGGAGGCCTCCCTGATGGGGGTGAGGAACAGAGAGGAGGATGTTCTCAAGGGAACACGTGGGCGCTTATGGTAAGCACATGGAAATAGGATGGCGAGCTCGCCTCACGACCCTCCCATATTATCTTGAATATGATAGAAAGTAAATACCACTGTGGGAAACCTCACGTCACATTGGGTCTTGCAAAGGGTGGTGAGCACATTAACGTTATGGAGGTTCACGAGGCTGTTCAATGCTCATTCTGTAGCAGAGAGAGCTTTAGAGCCTATGTGTGGAATGGTGGGAGAAGAGGAAGGTGCTCTAGGTCGGTTGAGGGATCGGCATTGTCGTAGAAGGTTTCTCCCCTGCTGGTGGGTGTGGGTAGTTATCAATTTCTAAATTAGGCTTGGAAAGAGAAAGTCTACAAGGAACATAGTTTATGTCCATCTGATAGGGGTGGTTTTTTGTGGCTTTTAGTTTGTTTGGTGCGGTTTCAGTCCGTGCTGGTTGCGAATTTTCCTTTACTGGAGCGAGATTATTGAAGTGCGCCTCCCCAGCCAATTCACAATGTCCTGGGATGCTAGGTGGTGCCATTGGTGAGCCTGATGCGGGTTTTCATTTGCTATAATTGTGGGGGGTCAATTCAGGGGGGTTGTATGCTACCAGTTTGAGGTGGGAAATAACTTTGTAAGTTGTGGGTGCCCGCGCAGGAGGGAGAGGAGGTTTAGTTGGAGCTGGTGGTCTTGACCCATACAAGGATTGTTTTGGATCTATTGGAAGGGTGGTCTTCGTCTCGATTAGGTGGTGTCGATGTTTCAAGCATACGACCGATTTCTCGCTCAAGGTAGTTCTTAGCCTAGGTGCCGCATTCGGGCATGCCACACATGACTAAATCTTAGCCTTAGCTTCAGATAGTGTTTAGTAGTAGTGGAGGGAGTCTGGAAGGTCTAAGTGAAGAGGGTTCAAGTCACACGGCTTCAAGAGGCAGAGGTGGTGGTCGGTTAGGGTTTTCTTGATGCGCGGGGTCATCATCTCGAGGTAGCATACGCAAGGGCTCAGCTATGAGTCGGGGTCGCCTCGTTCTACCCGTTCTGTAGCAAGGGTGTTTGATTCATTTTGGTGGTTCTGGGTGTTGTGTGTTAGTGCGTTAGGGTGGACGCATTCAGTGACAAGGCTGTTTCCTGGAGCACTACCAAGATGTGGTTCAATCAATTATGTATTGTCTAGAGAATATAGAGTGGTTTAGACACAAGGATCACGCCAAATTGATAGCAACTCTGAAAAATGCATTATTTTTAATGTCATACCTGGGAGTGTGTTGTGGTGGTCTCGCGCCACCATAAGTTTTTGTCAAAGAAGGTCGAGAAACTAGATGTTTGGATGGCCCATTTCGAGGAGCATGTCCAATGCTCCTTTCTTCCTCTGCCACCTCCTTGTGCAACTCTGGACAACCCGACCTCCGTTACCTTTGATGACTATCATGGATATAGGTGTTTTATATGTTATGTTTTTTTATTGTGGTCTATGGCCTTTGAAATTGAAGGTTGTGTCTCTCTTTGTTTTTTTGTTTGATTGTCATATGCTTTCAGAGGTAGTCAATAAACTTGGTCGGGGTGAGAGTAATTGTGTTTTTCCTCTAATGTATTTCCTTCTGAAACTATGAATAGAAATTTGACTTACAAAAAAATAAAATAAAACATAATATAAATTAAATATTTAAATGTAAAAATATTTAAATATCCAAACATGATTCAGAAGCATTTTAGGAAAAAAATTATTTCACCAAAGGGAATGGTTCCACTTTTCTTTTTTCCTTTAAATTGTGATATTTTAATTTATGATAATTTGTGCTAGAAGGTTATGTTGAAGTGTCCTTAAGGGAAAATTAAAAAAAAATATTAGGAGGTGATGACGTTAGTTTCTAGAAGAGAGACAAATGTATAAAAGATATGAGACGGTTGTTGGTAAACAACCTCTATTTTACAATTGAGATATTATGCTAACTAAATACTATATAGAGGGTTGGCTAGAGAAAAGGAGGGGATGAATTGAATAGGACAAGAGAAATCACCACATCATGTGTAGTTATATGGCTCCATATAAAAAAATTATGAACCTCGTGTAATTGTCTAGTTTTGTGTAATCTACGCTAAAGGTTGAGTTATACTCTTTGTTCATTGTTTTTTTTATCTCAATAGTCTTGTGTTAATATTCTATATTGAGTATCTACAGTCTTTGCATAGTGATGATTCATGTTGAGATAATAAACCCATTGAAGGATTGAGTAGGTGTAGGTTTTATATCAAGGATCATAAGTATCAAAGGTCTAATGTCCCCGACCCCTAGCTAAGAAACACCAATCAACAATATTGCAAAAATATCATTAAATACTACGACAATGTTTTAATTTGTTTCTTCCAACCTAGAAATTAAATTAAATATTCATTGCAGTACATTAGGCCATATAACATTTTACACCATCCACGACAGTAATAACATACCATAGCATGATAATAAATCATTGGCTAAACACACATTATCATGAATGAGAAATTGAACCATTCAACAAATTAAGTGAAACCCCATATAGGATTACATAATCAAAACCTGTAATTTATAAGGCTCAACAAACTAATACAGATGCAAGATATAGAAATATCGTAATTTTTGGAGTCAAGGTTTGCCATGAGAGCATTTAAAATCATATGAAATTACTCATAAAACATAACAGAGCACATAACACATGACATATATAAAAATAAAAGTATGCACAACATAATTATCATTTATTGATAGGAATTTAACCACAAAACCTTAGATTTAGGGTTTTTCCCTATTTTAGTTAAGTAATATCCATCACAAACATATAATCTGGTACATGAAAATCATAGATACTTATATGTATAGAAAGATACTGAATGGATGCAGGCTCTCCGCATTCCTCCCATCCGTAGACCACTCGTAGGCTATGTGGCTCATAAACACAACCACAAAACACCCTAGAGATGATGTGACAACTCCATTAGCTAGAATAACTAAAAAATCCATACATCCATGGCCAAGGTTCCAACCAAACAACCATGTTTCTTTAGGGCTCCAGGAACCCTCCAGGCTAACTACCAACATTCCAACCCAGCAAACATGTTGCTTCAGGGCTCTAGGGACCCTTATAGAAGACAAACCGATGTTGATTTGCCACTAGAACTCCATGGAACTAGGCCATAATAGGGCCAAAACGCCCTCGAAGCAATACGCTCCCTATAGCCAACATAGGGGCTCACAACATAATTAGATGCAACCAATTTGGCATGGTTAACTTAATAACCACACCTCAACCAGTTCTAGAGTCCAACCTAGAACTCACCAAATCACTTAGCAAGGCTACATTTTTCCCTCATCCAAACCTCACTAGATGAAAGAATTTATAAGTGAAACTTAACCTTTTATAACTGCATGGCCCTAACTAGCCAAGTGGCACTCACTAGAGTCACGTGGGCCTCGGGGCACACCTTTCACCAAAATAACACAAATGTTGCCTTTTCTCTAGAGTTGTGCCCCCCCTAATCGTTTTTTGGAGTGTGCTCCACATCTAGCCTTATTTTATTGTTAATATGCTTAATTGCATTAACTAGAAGTTCAAGATCTTTGGTCCAACAACCTTTACAGACTTATAAATATCTAAGCATGTTGGCCCCACAATATATTTAACATTATTACAAGGGCACGCAGGCCTTGTAATATCATTCAGGGTCACTAGCCTAAATAATAATATTTAATTAGATTATGAACGACAAAGGTATAACATTCCCACCACCCCCCCTTGTTTTATTTGTCCTCAGTGCATGATATATCCACAATCTGATTTTGTTTATGCAAAATGACTTGAGATCCCACTCTGTATTTTCAATTCAATGTTCATACACATGATTTCATCAGATTGGAGCATTCTCCACAAGTTCGTTTCCAACCACACACCATCAAGTTTTGGAGGTCCATTCCCTATGTTGACGAGTGTGTACTTATAGTACGACCAACATTACACCTATAGGACATCAAAAATAGAATTAACATCAGAAACAATTAACCTTGATTTATATACACATGTTTATGAGGTCAAAAAGAACAACATCACTCATATGCATGCACACATTAAGCTAAATACACAACATAATTTGAATTGTTCTTGTAATGTGGCAATGATAAAAAAGTCATGCCATGATTGCATTGTTGTGCCTCAAGCAAGAATAATTGTTCCTACATGCCAAGGTTATATACCATCGCTATGCACAATTTTTGTATGTACTCCTACATATAATCGCCTTGCATAATTCTTACTATTATTGTTGTATACAATTCCTGCATGCAATTAACAGTTAACCTACTCAACTGATATAACTGTTATAGAGCTCTTCCTGTCACCTGATTTCTAAAACATCTAAAATATTTTAAAACCATTTTGAGCTTCTCTTTTCTCTAATTATTGACATTTCTATTTAGTTTCAACCATTTTCCGCTCCAAATCACTATTAAGTAGGATACTTTCGTCATGGCAATGATTAATTAGAGCTTGAACTTCTATTCGAACTTTAATCAATTATGTTTCCAAAGTTTTACCAAACTTGTTATGGCATGTGATAAAACCTTGCCATAGCCTATCATTAGTTTTTCCGTACACCTAGCACGGCCATGTAACCTATCAAGACTTATCATAACAACCAAAATTGACTAGGAGGTCGACTGCCAAAATTGCGCAAGGCACAGTTTGGGCTATCAGGAGGTTGACTGACTGTTCAAACTGTGTAATGTACAGTCTAGCCTGGCCTGTCAATGCGAAGTTTCAGTCAACAAGGATTGCAAACCAGCAAACTACATTTGCGGAGTTTCTGCGACTAGCAAGGCACTGTCTCTCATAATTGTGCAGAGCAAACCTAGAGACCAGTGTTGGGCCAGAATTGTGTAATTTCTGGGAGGAAGTCAAAGCCTTCACTCTCTAAAATGTGCATTGCCAACCGAGCAAGGCAAGGTCCAAGACAACAAAACCCACACTCGTCGACGGGCAACTAAAAACATGAAAGGTCTGAATACATGGCGAATCTGAGTGAAAAATAGATTGAATGATCATGCATGCAAACAATGAGTGTAGGATTCAGAAAACAAGAAAACAAGCAAGTGTGTGAAGCGAGCCACTGCAATGACGACCATCGGTGCAGGAACAGTGTCATGCATGTGACAATAGTGAGATGTAATGAAAAATTTGAAACATTGCCATAGCCTATCATTAGTTTTTCCGTACACCTAGCACGGCCATGTAACCTATCAAGACTTATCATAACAACCAAAATTGACTAGGAGGTCGACTGCCAAAATTGCGCAAGGCACAGTTTGGGCTATCAGGAGGTTGACTGACTGTTCAAACTG
>APFE030626565.1:2763-24553 GCA_000404065.3 Pinus taeda
AACTTCTCAATCTCTATCTTTCCGCTGCTCGCCATCTTCTTTCACCACCAGAATCGATCTCGCAGATCTCCCACTGAACAGGGTCTACCACAGGCCCGAGTGAAACCCCTTAGCAACAAAGGCGTCCCCCTGAAGCCAAAACAGCTCTAATACCAAATGTAGTTTATAACCTCGTATAGAAATTACCTGCATACGAATTCTAAATCACAGGAAAAAATAAAAATGTGAGAGCATAACACATAAAACACATATACACAGAGATTTCCCATTAGATCCCAAAACCAGGACTACCAGCTTGATTTTTCATTATGTTCCTTTCAATGTTACAATACATATTTATGCATGCCGAAGCATCCAATACCATGGACCAAAAACCATCGCGTCCAAAACCATGGACCGAAAACCATCGCGTTCAAAAAAACATGTGCAAAAATCATACACAAAACCATAGGTGGGTTCGCCCAACCCAACATAGGGTCCAAAACCAAAATTTTCCTGGGCGCTATCCCGAACCCCATAAAGTGGGGTTATGGGTACCCCTCAAACCCCCTGTTAACTATGTGGAAAGAATATAACACAACCCAAAATTCACCTCAGCTATGATACCATGTTAAGTTATGGTATGTTCTATGCTTATAATAGTTTACTTCTTTTCTTATTATATTCCATAGATTTGCAATCACATGTACATAAACTAAAGTGCAAATAGAACATTAAACGATCGATAAAAAACAAGCCGAGACAAGAGACACAAGATGTGGTGGCTAGCTAGGGATAAGCCCCACAATGTGTGGGGAAACCCTTTGATTAAATCTTCTTTTATCTTCAATAATTCAGCAAAGAGAAATAGTACAATAAATCTTATTTATATCAACAGTAGCAAATCCTAGACCAGCAACTCCCATACTAATTTAGACGGACTACGATAGAGCTCTAAAGTAGCCATGAAACCCTAGCTGCGCCTTGGCACCTCTACGCCCTTACTGCTCTGTGGCCCGTGGCTTTCGGCCCTCTGCCCCCCTTCTCTGCATTCCTTTTTGAGTTTCTGCGGTTCAAAGCACACGTCTTCTGCTGGGTGGGACAATTAAGCTGGGCTCGCCCTCATCGAGGTCCTGAGCTCGCCCCAGGCAGGCCTGCCTTCATCTACCGAAGCTTTCTCTCGGCTCTTGGTCAGCTTGCCGCAGAAGAAGAAGAGTGAAGCAGCCAAGTTTGTCAAGAGGCTGGAAGACATCCATGAAATCTCCCTACCACCAGAGACCCCGATCCAAGTTGCCCTCTTCTTAGCTGAGTGGGCTCTCGTTGGCCAGTTTACCGGTCTATGGCCTTCTCCTAAGACCACTGAGTCCTGGGTAAACAAGAACTGGGCTCCTTTGATCAAGAGTAGTGTCACCTCTTACTTCTTAGGACGAGGGTTTTTCCTTTTCGAATTCACCTCAAAGGAGGAAAAGGATCTAATCTTTCATAATGGCCCCTATTTCATGGGCCCCTAGGGCTTGTACCTCAATAGATGGACGTCAGATTTCAACCCTGCAGTCGATGTCCCCTCGGCTGTTCCTGTATGGGTCAGACTTCCTAATCTCCTAGTCCATTGCTAGAACTAGGACTCGCTGAAACACATCGGAAATGCCCTTGGGAAATTCATAGATAGCGCACACAACAAAGATCAATATGACTATTCTCATATCTGCGTAGAAGTAGACCTAGAGGTGGGTCTCCCAGAAGCCATCAAAATCAAAGTAGGAAACTGGACCCATTTGCAGAAGCTAGACTACGAGAAATTGCCTTTCAAATGCCGAAAATGTTATGTCTACGGCCACTTCGCCAGAGGATGCCCAACCAATGTGGAACCAGATAAGGGTAAAGAAGAAGTTTTGAATTAGGTCAAGAGAGCCAGGAAAATTCAAAAGCAAGTTGGTCCAAATAGAAGAGGTCCTCAGGCCCCCCCTTAGCAACCCCCTCCTAGAAAGGAGCAAGAAAACAAATTCACCCCACTAAGTTCGCAAATAGAGGAAACTTAAGAACCAGAAAATCAAAAATCAACCCCACCCTCTAAAGGCACCCCCAAAGGTTCTTGAAATGGAGTTGAGAAAGCTAGAAGTGGTGTTCCAGCAATAGATATGGCAATGGTTAAGAGCTCCAAAGGAAACATAGTCGAAGCAGAGGAAGAGGAGCATGAATCGGAGTGCTCAGAGGAAGAAGGGGAAATAGGAGAATCCCAAGCTTCGGTAAGGAGATCCACAAGAAGCCGCAAATCACATTGGGAAAAAAGAGAGCAGGAAAATTTTAAGGATAAGCTTCAAGGCATCCAGCCAACCCTTGAGAAGCTCCTATCATCAAAAGCAAAAATGGTGAGAAACCAACCCCGAGGCTCCAAGGGAGCCAACCAGAAATACAAATGATGAAGATAGTCTCCTGGAACTATAGAGGTATGGGGATCAGAATCAAAGAAGAAGGCATCAGAAGTTTAATAAGAACAGAAACTCCTGACATACCTCTCATCCAGGAGACCAAATTGGAAGACTTCGTCTTCCTTCAAGCAAGCAAGAAACTTTGGAAAAAATGTGAGGTGAAAGCTATCTCAGCCCAAGGGGCTTTCGGAGGGCTAGCCACTCTTTGGAATGCTAGCAAATTCTCATTCGTTTCTAAGACCCTCAATACTCACCGGCTGCTCTTAAAAATGCAGCACTTAGACTCAAAAGAGATTATCAACCTCTTCAACGTGTACATCCCCGTGAACGCTATGGAAAAAAAGGCCTGTTGGGACTCCTTAAGAACGCAAGCAGATCTAGTTAATCTTGAGAATATCATCATAGTAAGAGATCTCAATCTCACTCTCTTATTAGCAGACAAGAGAGGAGGCAGCATTGTTTGAGATCTGGAAAGGGAATGGGCAGAGGACCTTATGCAGGACTGGGACCTGTTGGACATCAAGCCAATCTCTGGTAAGTTCACTTGGACTAACAAAAGAATTGGTCCTGGCCACATTGCTGCTAGATTGGATAGATTCTTAATCCAAAGCTCGTTTCTCCTGCTTGGATGAGAGGCTAGAGTTCATATCCTCCCATGCAGCACTTCGGATCATAAACCCATCAAGCTGGAACTGGTGTTTCAGCTTGACCTAGGTCCAATTCCCTTCAGATTTAACCCGCTCTAAACCAATGAATCAGACTTCATGCATTTAGTTAAGGGCATCTGGATGCAACTGGTAAAAGGCTCCCCCTTTTTTGTTTGGGAGGAGAAGCTCAGAAGAGTGAAAAGGGCTTTAAAAAGCTAGGCCAAAACTCTGCCTAATCCAGCAAATGAAAGAAAAAATCTTCAGCGCAGTCTAGAAAATCACCACCTCCAAGATGACATAGCTGACATAACTAAAGAGTTTCTAGACAAAGAAGCCCAGCTCCAGCAAAACTTCCACAAGGCTTGTCTAGCAGAAGAAGAGTACTAGAGCCTTAAGTCACGCAGTCCTTGGCTTAAAGAAGGGGACAGGAACTCTTCCTTCTTCCATAAACAAGCTCAGGCAAGGAAATGTACCAATGCCATTTCCGAAATCAAAGATGGAACTATTACTCACAAAGACAATGCAAGCATCAAAAAAGCTGCCTCCCTTCACTTTAAAAGCCTATATAGTGAAGATAAAAATCTGGACCAAAGCACTGATATGATTGGTGTGGTTCCCTCCTTGATTACTGTTGAAATGAATCACCTTCTTGAAGCTAAAGTCACTGAGAATGAAGTCAAGGATTCCCTCTTCACCATGGACCCAGACAAAGCCCCTGGACCGGATGGATTTACAGCTAGATTCCTCCAATCTTGTTGGAAGATTGTGGAAAAAGATCTATACAAAATGGTTATTAAATCCCAAGCTTGCCAGAAAATCGGAGGCAGCACAAACTCTGCTTTTCTTGCTCTCATCCCCAAAGAGAAAGGAGCCAACACCTTCAATAGGTTTCGTCTGATATCGCTATGTAATATCGGTTATAAACTGATTACTAAAGTCATTGCTAATAGACTTAAGCTCATCCTCCCCAAAGTCATTGCGGAAAGCCAAGGAGGATTCATTCAAGGGAGACAGATAGTGGACAACTACATGTTGGTCCAAGAGGCAATCCACTCAAGTATGAGTCGCAAGGAAAAAGGTATGGTTGTCAAGCTTGATTTAGCAAATGCTTTTGATAGAGTCAAGCATAGTTTTCTGCTGAAAGTCTTACATAAATTCGGATTTGGGGAGAATTTTATAAATTGGATTCAAGCTTGCATTTCGAAGCCTTGGATCACTCCATTAGTAAACGACAGAGCTGTTGACTTTTTCAAAGCCATGAGAGGGCTCAGGCAGGGGTGCCCTCTCTCACCCCTATTTTTTGTTCTTCAAGCCTATGTCCTCAACTTCTATTTAGACAAAAAAATGATGGACCAGGAAATTGTTGGGCTTTGTATAGCAAGAGGTGTTAAAAACATCAATCATGCCCTCTTTGTGGATGACACCTTGTTATTGGGAGCTGCCTCCGTGCTTATAGCCTCCAGATTTAAAGGAGTCTTCGACAAGGGTTTTTTTTTTTCTTTTTTTTTTGCAGGAAGCAGTTTAAACAATGGAAAATGGCATATCTATTGCTGGAACACTACTTCCAGCATGCTCAACTCCATTTCCAAAACCTTTGGTTTCGTAGCCTCCTCAAACTGGACTTACTTCAAGTATCTGGGCCTTCTTAAAAGAGCCTTTAGCAGAGATTGGCTTCCCCAACTGGAGAAATTCAAGAACAAGCTGCTTGCCTGGGGCTTTACCTGGCTCAACATTGCTGGTAAGTCTGTCCTCATTAAATCAGTCCTTAACAATCTTCCCTTATTTCAGTTTTCTGTTCTTCTTGCTCCCTCCGGGATTCTTAGAAAAATGGAGGAGATCATTAGGAAATTTTTTTGGAAAGGGGGCAAGCAAAATGAGAAAAAGATTTTGTTAGTCAGCTGGGATTCCATCTCCAAATCGCTCTTGGAAGGAGGCTTGAATTTCAAAAATCTTGGATATCAAAATATCGCCATGGGAACTAAGCTCATTTGGAGAATTATTGCTCCTAACCCTGGCTGGGTACATCTAGCTCTTTGGAAAAAAATACTTTAAGGGCAAGCACTCCCGCTGTCTAGACCATCCTCTGCTGCTCCTGAATATGCCCTTCCAGAAGCTCTATTCAAAAGCCTATCCGCTTATAAATACTCATGCCTACTGGATCCCTGGCAATGGAAAAAGGATCAACCTTTGGATAAACAAAATTATGAACAATGAGCCGCTGGGAGACTTTCCCTCTCTCCAAGCGTTGCACAGTTGGATGAACGATGCTAGAATGCGTTCCCTGTAGGATATCTCAGCCTGGCAGGATTCACGTTGGGCTGGCTGGAAAATTGAAACGCCCCCATATTTGGCTATAGAACGCGAGGAACTGCTCTCCAAGCTTCATGGATTGGCTCCATCGCGGATGCGAAGCAGGCATTCTAGAGGTTGGGGTGTGCAGGTTGGTGGTTATTCTGTTGCTCAGGGATACGCCAAGCTATGTGAGCGCCCCCATGTGGCCATGAAACTAGAGCCTTGGAAAGGGATTTGGTACCACCCCTCTCTGCCAAAAATTGATTTTTTCAATTGGCTGTTATGCCATTCCAAAATCTTGACTGACGATAATCTGCAAAAGTGTGGCTTCCACAACCCTTCAAGGTGCAGACTTTGCAAGGTAAATCAGGAAATCGTTTCACATTTGATGCTAGAATGTTCCTTTACTTTGCAGATCTAGTCCGCGATGCTGAAATCTTTGAGTTCCAGCTTCGATTTGCCTTCCTCCACTGCTGATTTTTTTGTCAAATGGCTGCAAAGGTACCCTGGCCCTCCTCCAAAAAACAAAATTATTAGAGCTGCTTGGCTTATTCTCCCTAAAATTAACTGCTGGCATATCTGGCTTGAGCAAAACAAAAGGATATTCAGAAACTACGAGCAAGATGTCAAGCTAGTGACAGTGAAAATTAAATGCCAGTTAAAAGAGTGCCTGAGAGACCACAAAGATGATTTAAATCTCACCCAGAAAGATCAAAATTGAGGATCTTCTCTTGACCTACAGGTCCAAAAATTGGTAAAGAGTATCTCCCTCCCAAATGCTTGGCAAATAAGAGCTACAGCAAAAGAGCTCCAGGGATGGATTGCAAACCATCAAAGGCACTCTCTATTTTTTGATGGGGCTGCTAAGGGAAACCCTGGAAGAGCTGGTGTTGAAGGAGTTATATTAAACCCAGATGGTTCTAGGATTCACAGTTTCGCCTAGGGCTTGGGCATTGCTTCCAGCATCCAAGCAGAGGCTTTGGCTCTTTTTCAAGGACTCAAGATTCTGAAAGTGTTGAACATCAGGGAGGTTAATGTTATTGGAGACTCTCAGGTTATTATTAACACTATGGTGACACATTCTAAGCCAAAGGACCTAAGGCTAGCAAGGTTGATTCACAGAATTTCAGACCTTGGTGACTCTTTCCAGAATTTAAATTTCTATCATGTGTTGAGAGCCAATAATAAGGAGGCGGACATTGAAGCTAACAAAGCAGCCCTTCTTACGGTTGGTGCTCTGCTAAGAGGCGGACAGGAAATATGGGAACAAATTCCTTAATTTAGAAAATCGTCATGTTTTATTACTTTCTATTAAATCAGTTTGTTTGTACCCACAAGCTTGGGAAAATCTCTGAAATTGATTACATAGTTGCAAATAAGAAAAGATGTGAGCTAATCATAAATGTCACGGTCTTGCAAGGCTGTTCGGCACTTATCGTTTTAGACTCACCTTTTGTAATCCTCTCTTTGGCCTCAAGGCCAAGTTTCTAATATATCCACTGCCTGTTTCTGTAAAAAAAAAAAAAACAAACCCTAGATCAGCAACATCAGCATTAGCGGCTTCATCATCAAAACTAGGGCAGTTGATATCTCGCAAACCGACCGTCGGATCGGCTTGATTCCACCACCAAAAGTTGCAGCCTTCAAAGGAGGTCCAAATGAACCTACAACATAGTTTAGAAGAGGAGGTTTGATGGTCCACGCTGGTTAAAGTTTGGATCTGCAGTTGCAGCTTCAGTTTCAGCAGCTTCCTTCAAACTAGGGCAGTCGATATCTCGCAAACCGTCCATCGGATTGGCTTGATTCCACCACCAAAATATGCAACCTTCAGAGGAGGTTTACATGAACCTACAATGCAGATCAAAAGAGGAGGTTTGATGGTCCACATTGGTCAAATTTTGGATCTGTAGTTGCAGCTTTAGTTTCAGCAGCTTCCTTCAAACTAGGGCAGTCGATATCTGGCAAACCGTCCATCGAATTGGCTTGATTCCACCACCAAAAGTTGCAACCTTCAAAGGAGGTTTAGATGAACCTACAACGCAGATCAGAAGAGGATTTTTGATGGTCCACGCTGGTCAAACTTTGGATCTACAGTTGCAGCTTTAGTTTCAGCAACTTCCGGCTTCACATGTGTGAGAGAGAGACCCTTTTCTACGCAGTAGAGAAGAGACTCTTTTCTGCCTAGTAGAGATAGAGAGATGTTATGAGATGAGTGAGTCCAAATGAGGAAAAGCCCTCCTGTATTTATACACAACGTTGGTGTTTGAATAGATGCGACTATTGGGCTTCTGCGCCTACATGAGTTGTAGGTTGGCTTGATAATAATTCCATAATCAAAATAAATTCATATCTCCATGAATACTTATCGGAATTGGATGATCTTTATATCAATCCTACACCTCTCGACGAGAGGAATCTAATAAAAATATTATTAGCCATGAATAAGATGAACCACATGAAATTTGTCCCTAGTTGCCATTTTTAACAAAGACTCACATGGGCTACTATTGTCGTATGTCACAACCTCGGATGGATGTGTTAACAATCTATATAGTCCTTGCTCTCGAACACCAATCACTCATGTTTTCTCTATGCTCAAGCCCTTCGGCCATACAAGAACTTGAACATCTACAAATGCAACTCTATAACTGCTATCCTCCAATACTAAGATAGAGTGTGGGTTCTTCTTCAATCTTGGTCCAAAAAATACATCTCATATGCGTAGTAAATCTTTAGACTCTAGTTAAAGCGATGCCTATCCAATTCTTTCAACTGGATACTTGGAATTATCTCTAAGTTCCACCTACCACTATGAGTCCTCCTTCATCAAATCAATGAGATAATATCGAAAACCTATCATGTGCCTAGAAGCACCACTATCCACCAACCAAACATCATTGTTATTGGTAATAGTGCTTGAAAGAGTGGAGATAAGTAAAATTCCTTTGAATTATTCTAAGGTGGATGCTCATCATCATCGTCATCAATGTTGGTTGTTGATGCATGATGCTTTCCCTTCCTTTTCTTCTAAGGACATTGGGAGGCATAGTTTCCAAAAAAATGGAAATTGAAGCTTTGATCTTTGACATATCCTTATTCTTATAATCCTGAGTTGGAGTAGGTTTTATACCCGTATTCTTCATATCAAAATTTCCAAATTTTCTTCTTTTGTTTCCTTTCCTTGCATGGACGACAAAAGCCTCAGTTTCTTCCTGTGGATTCTGCAAGTTGTTCTTAGACAATATTTTGGCCTCCCCTTGGACACAATCAGTCCATAGCTTATTAAACTTGGGCAAATTTTCTTGTGCACAAATTCCTTGAACACTGGATCCCATGAGGAAGGGAGACAATTAAGAGTCACTATAACAAGTTTTGTATCATCAATAGAATCTCCAATGGCTCTAAGCTCATCTCTCAATTGATAGAATCTCATAAGATAAGAGACAACAAAATCTGATCTAGACATCATAACACTTTGAAGTTGATGTCTCAAGGTTAACTTCCCACCAGCGTTGCCAATCTCGCACAATCCCACCAAAGCATCATACACTTATTTAGCAGCCTTCAAATGAACAACATGAGGAATTAAGTGATCGTTTATGAAATCTAACAATATTCTCTTAATCTTGGCTTTCTCCTCAACTCCCTATGGTTTTTGAATGACTTTCTCCACATGATCATGAAGCACATTTTTTCCAAGATAATAAGTATCCTGGTCTTCCAGGATCTAAAATTTGTGGCACCATCCAACCTATCTTCAAATCTAAGACTCGGTACCATTTTGAAAAGAGATCCAAAATCAAATCAAAATGTTAAATATTTGCTCTCTAAGGTTGACTTCAATGGTTGATCTTTCAACAAAGCTCTGATACCATGTTGATTTTCTATAAGATGTACAATAGATACAATTTTCTACAAAATAATTACTTCCTAATTATTTTTCACACAATATTTTATGCAATTTTTATCATTGAATAATCACACTTTAGAAAATTTCAACAATGAGTGAAACAGAAAAAATAAAGATCATAGAAAGACAACCATGCATAATATAGATAATAATTTACCCTGGGAAACCCAACCTTGGGAGAACCCATCAAATTTTATTTAGGAGAATTTATTCTTCAACAAGGTTTACACATCAACAATTTATTTGTACCAATATATAAGTCCAAATACTAGTCAAACCTAGTCAAATGCAACAACTAGTCAATGCTAGTCAAACTAGCCAATAAGTTAACTTTGGTCAATGTTTCAGCCTGTAATCAAATTCGGCCTTGTGTTCAACCTTGTGGTTAATGGCCTGCACATGCGACCCTGTTGTGGTTAGTTGTAACTCAATCAACTTGGGAAAAATTGTGGTCAAATCAACTTGGTCAGTACCTAGTCAAATTCGATCAAATAGAAGTAAAACAATCCTGGTCAATAATTAGTCAAACTCGTCCTCTTCCACACGTGAAATTGTCCAAGAGAGATAATAAAGATGAAGAGAGAGAGAAGAAACTTTCTCTTGCTTGGTGGAGAAAAATGAGATGTCACATCATATATTTATACTTGATGAATGTGGCAAAATAATCGAAAAGCGACACACCCTTTCATTCGTTGGGTCGAATTGTCACTCTAAAAATAAATTTTATTATAATTTTTTTAAGCTGACTTGGAGACCCCTTTTTCCATGTGGGAATACCTCTTTATGTTACAAAAAATCAACAATTTATATGATACTCAACCAAGAGAAAAGACTATAGACGTTATAACAAGCAATGTCCAAAATAGTTGACAACATTAATGTGAAGGTGGATGGAACTTTACCTCCCAATGAAAATAATCCAAGATGTATTAGCCCAATGAATTAGATCGACAATTAATATGAAGATGAACAACATGAGGAATCATAATAAGAAGCAGAAGAGGCAACATGTTCTCATCGAAAAACCCCTTCAAGGTGTGTACAAAACAATCACCCTGTAAATCAATTTTTTGGTGATAAGGAAGTAGGAGTTCAAACTAGAAGCAAGCTAATAGGTACTTCTAGTCAAATTCATATTGCCATGCTATCTATGATTTAACCCAAATATTTTTTCATGCAAGTTAAGATAAGTACTGAGTAAATGCTATAAATGGGGAATTAGAATATATTGAGAAAAATAAGACTTGGGAATTAGTTCCAAGACCAATAAATAAAAATGTCATTGACACAATATGGGTCTTTAGGAACAAGTTAAATGAGGATGGACATGTTATAAGGAATAAGGCCACATTAGTGTGCAAAGGGTATGCCTAGGTTGAAGGAGTAGACTTTGAAAAAACTTTTGCTCTTGTTGCCAGATTGGAGGTTATACAAATGTTTTTAGCATTTTCCTATCACAAAACGTTCAAAGTTTATCAAATGGACGTAAAATCATCTTTTCTAAATGGAGAACTTGAAGAGGAAGTATATATAGAGCAGTGCGAAGGGTTCTAGTTGTTAGATAATCAAGATGATGTATGCAAACTTAAAAAGGCTACGTACAAACTAAACCAAGCACCAAGAGGATGGTATTCCAGATTGGACAAATACCTATAGCAATACAGTTTCAAGTGAGGGACAAATTATAGTAATTTGTGCATAAATCTAAAAATGAGAATATTTTAGTCCTTATTATTTATGTTGATGACATAATTTTTGGAAGTGATGCAAATTTTCTAAGCCAAAAAATTGTAGTTGAAATGCAAGTTGAGTTTGAAATGTCAATGTTAGGAGAACTCTCCTTCTTCCTTGGTTGTAGATAACACAATCAGTTAGAGGGATTGTTAATCCCCTAAAGCAAATACCTCAAGGAGATGCTGAAAAATTTTGGGGTGGAAGAATTCTCATCTGTTAGCACTCCCATAGTCATTGGTTATTAGCTAAGAAAAGGTGATGAATCACCTGAGATCAATCAAGAAATGTTCATATTAATGATTGACAGCCTCTCAATGTATATAACAACCTCAAGGCCAAATATAATTCAAGTTGTTGGTTTAGTAGCAAGGTATTAATTAGCTCCTAAAAAGAGTCATCTATTAGCTGCAAAAAGGACCTTCAGATATTTAAAGGTCGTGATGGGCTTTAGTTTACGATATCCCAAAGGTGAGAATTTCCCCTTAACTGCATACGTAGATGTTGATTAGGCTGGTAGTGTAGATGATTGAAAGAGCACAAGTAGTGGTTCTTTCTTTTTAGGAGAATGTTTGTTGGCTTGGTTAAGCAAAAAGTAGACATCAATCTCATTATCCACAATTGAAGCCAAGTACATAGCAATTGCAGCTTGTTGCACTCAAATTTTATGGATGAAGTAGACATTGCAAAACATGAAGGTAACACATGATGCATCGATTCTCATAGAGTGTGATAATTCTAGTTCTATAAGTATGTCTAAGAATCATGTTCTTCATTCAAAAACCAAGCATATACCCATAAAGTACCATTTTTTTAGAGAGAAGGTGGCTAATCAGATTGTAAGGTTAGTATATATCAACAAAGGAACAAATAGTTGGTATATTCACCAAGCCTCTTACTTGAGATCCCTTTGAGTATTTGATGAAGAAGTTGGGAGTGATATATCCCTCATCTCTTTTATGGTTTCCTTGAAAAGGAACAAACAAAGTTGTCCACTATTGTAGGAATAAGCTTAGGGGGAGCTACAAGATTAACAAGAGCAACATGTGTTCAGGGGGAGAATTTGGCTCTTGGAACATCCATAAGTGTGCATTGGCTAGCAACAAAAATATAACTTAGTCAATTGATATTGGGGGGGGAGCTTTTTTTCCAAACTAACCATTGGTGTGGGAGTATATTGGTCCAACAACAAAATATTTGGCATTAATATTTAGAGAACATGCAGGAAGGGGGAGAGTGAGTGGACAATGTTGTTTGAGTAGTAAGAAACCTTTGCCATTCATATCAAAGGGGGATAGTGAGACAACATAGAATATGAAATTGAGTAGAGACAACAAACATGGACATGGAAAATGAGCAGACTAATAGGGGTAGTCAAGGTCAAAGCCATCAATGACCATCAATGTCTAGTGTTGTTGCTATCAATGCTAAACGAGGAAAATGTTGAGTGCGTTAAAGATTTTTTAATGTGTTGTAATTGGTGTCAAGTTCAGGGGGAGAATGTTGAGTGTTCATGATTTCATTGATTTCATTATTGCTTTATCCATTCTCACTGCTTGATGTCATGGATGAAGTTAGTTTGGGTAGTTTATATTTGTAGGAATTTTGCCTCATATTGCTTTGTTCAAAAGAGCATGAAACATGTCCAATTAGATATCCCTTTACGGGACCTTTCCAATGGTATATGAGACTTTTCCTAACTCCCTGGGAACAAAGAGAAATTCAGGTTGGAATTTCAATAAGCTAGGAATGAGATCAATGTTTCGTGTCCACTGTGAGGGTCTCAACATTCTTATTATTTAACCGAGAGGAGCGTTCATGATATCACACAGGTAGTGAACCATAGGGATGCATGGCGATAGTTTAGGTAGTGGGGGGTCCCTAGAAGTTTTTGGAAAACACCTCGAACCCCCTCAACACTCTTCAAAGGCACATCAACAATGTTACCATGTTAGTTGATGATGATTGTTATCGTTAGTTTATAGTTGATAGTGGCTTGTATTAGGCTAAGATGGTTGGGAGAACATCGAGTCGATAAAGTTGAAGTAACGAAAAGAAGAAAAGGATGAAAGGGCAAGAAGCCAAGAATGCCAAGTGTCGAGGACATTAATCCCCCAATAATCATGATGGTCATAGAGGGGCTATTAGGTTAGTTCTTGTGGCCTAAGAGACTATTGGGCATATTGTCCCGTTAGACATCAAGCCATTGGCTCTATTTAAAAAATGTTTTAACTTTCTGACATCCTGTTGTGGCCTTAGAATTTTGCTGCCGAAACATGGGGGATAACCACTCGATCTAAACCTTAAGACAACTCCTTTTCCATTTAAAGTGGTGGCTCCGATTGGGGATAATGGGACCAGTTTCCCAGTGTGGGTTTTAAGATGAGAGTGGGTGGTTCATGAGTGTTGCTATAAAATAATGATAATCTAAATGACTTATTCTATGATGCAATTCTCTAACTCATTTATTCTAATATAAACCCTGGTATTCCTGTGTGGTATGCGATCTACAAAGATATTTGCTTAAAGTGTGATAATAAATATTGATCACAATTAAACATAGATGATAACATATAAAGATAATTTCTTTGGCTAAATAGTTAGTCAAAGAAATTTCTAAAATATATTGCATATATGATGAGTTATATATGGAAATCACAATTTCAGCTAGGCATCATACAAAAGTGCAATTAACACTTAACATAAACAATAAATCTCACACACAATTCATGAAAGTAAAGTTTTACCAATAATTAAATGTAAATATAATCAATCATACAAGATAATAGTACCATATTTGTGAAGTCCTGCTCATTTGACAAATGACATAGACCAACTTCTTTCTTCAAATCAAATTGTCTCCCAAGAATACAATAGTGCATCAATAAAGGAAAGTAGTCTGGTATCTAAAAGAAATGATCACGTTCCATAATTTCACTGAAGCATTCACAAACTTACAATAGTGCATTCTTTGCAAATGTTTTTGATAAAATTCTGGACCCTTCTCTAAATGCATGAGAAGGGTATAAATGCTATTCTAACTATTGTGCAAAAATAGATTATACAAAATTTGAGGAGGTTTCAAACAACCTTCCTCCTAACTAGGTAGCTAACTCCAAAAATAAACAGTGGCTAAATGAACAGAACTAAGAGGATGACTTGATCTCTGCCAGCTTGTCCTTCAAATTGCATATATCGGTCATCGGTTGAATTTGAGGAAGTGCCCCAAAATGTGTCATGAGTTGCCTGTGAAAATCACATCGGTGAGAGGTGGGAGCATTCGTTGAGTCGTATGAAGGGAATAGTTGAGAGTCATAATCTAGCTATGTGGCTTGACAAGATACTGCTAATACGACTCCCAGTTGGTCCTGGTCAGTTTTGTAATTACCTCCCTTTGAGTCCCCGCCTTTTCTTGCCAGATTTTATACAGAGTATTTAAATCGGGCATTTCTTTCAGATTGCCTTCTTTAATCAGGTTGGTGGCAAACAGGGTGTGATTAACTGCCTTAATGATATTCATTGATACCCCAGCTGCCCTAACGACTGCTAGCTCGGCCTGTTTGATTCTTCAATCCCAATCTGTGAAGAGAATGCCTTTATGAGTTTCCTCAATCTCAGGTATATTGGCTTTCCTTCCATCTTCTATTTCTTGCCATTCGATGAACTCAGAGATTCTGGTGTTTAAATCATTAAAATCGGTTCTCTGGTCAATCGTCTTATCTGTCAGCTGGTCGCTAATAGTCAGATAGGGAGTAATGTGACATTTTTTGGCAGAAATACTCTTGTTGTTTCACCATAAGGGAATTTAATTCCAGTGGCTCTTTAATAAACTCCTTAGTAGTGGGAACATCTTTGTATGTTTCCATGGCTTGCTGCATTTCTTGGAGTTGCATGTTTTTGGCCGATATATCAACTTAGTGGCTTATTTTCAAGACCTCCATGTCTTGTTGTAATTGCGCAAGCTACTCAGTCGCTTGCCTTTTTATGCTTGCTTTCTCTGCTTCAAGCTGTTGCTCGAGCTGTGCAATCCTCTCCTCTTTTTCCCTTAACAAAGTAGAGACTTCATTAGCCTTGTCCATAGTGGTCGATGCATATGTTCCTCTAAACTGTGATAGTCTAGTCAAGTTCTCGGGCGTTTTGAAAGGAATGTCCTTCCAACCAACATCCATCAGCTCGTTTCCAGATGGGAATTTGGATGTGTCTACGTTTTTCCTTTTTCTTTGCCTTCTTATTACAACCTTGTGGACAGGCCTAGAGAACACATCAAGTGGAGGTATTTCAGTTACTTTCAAAACAATTTATGATGTGGGCAGAGCAGGGATAATTCCAGCATGTTGGGACATTGTCGCTTGTTCCTCCATAGGCTTGGACTGCTCACCGATAGACTTGGGCTCTATATCCTTATCAACATGCAGAGGAGTTTTATATTCCACTGTTTCTTGGGTATTTCTCGCTTTGGGAGTGCCTTGCAATTTCTGATTAAACTCATCCCACTCCTGCTCCAAACTACTACCTTTGACCTCTAAACTGATTTCTGTAGTCGGGGTGCTCATCACTTGTTTCTCAGTTGACTTCCTGCAGGACTCAGCCGTGTTATCTACGTCTTGGGGTTTCCCTGTGTCTGGTGTCTTCTCAGTATTTACCTGAGAATCTATTCGAGAACTAGGACCTCCACTATCAACAGTGACACTTGGTGTAGGCTTATCCTCGGGTTTTAACAAGTGCATTGGGATCACTTCAAGCCTTTCATTTCTGAATTCCTGAAATATCTGAAAATATTCAAGTTTCAGATTCACCTTTGCCCATTTGAACACTTTTTCAAAGGATTTGGCCTACTGTGGCAAGTTTTCAAAATAGTTATCCTCATGGTTGTATTGCTTGAGCTTTACTACATTAGTGACATTATATGCCACTTTGTCTGGATCAAATTGCCTCTTAGGAAATGTATGAAGCCTGAGGGATTCCATATGTGCTGACTCTTTAGTAGCATGAACAAAATTTGCTAAAGCAAAAGAACCGCACTTGACAGGGAAAGAGGGCCATAATAACTTCTTGTTGTCTTTGAGAACTTTTGTCAGGCCTTTTCCCATGGTTTGGTAGGCAATCTCTCTTACTAATAATTTATTAGAAACATATAAAGGAAGGACATGTGGATCGACTGTGCTACCAAAAACCATATTTGCCGACAGTAAAAAGGTCTGTTGTGGCTTCTTAGGAAAACCTCGGGGCTTTCTTATTGAAAATTATTTGATGTAGGGGAAATACAACAACATGAAATATCTTATAGAAGTGAGGTATATAATGTGATTCCCATATTTTTTTATGACTGAGATGGATTGGGTAGGGGTCCTGTAAGGTCCATTTCCAACCCATGGTTGGAAATGTCGTGCAAAAATAGATGGCATACAAAATGTAGGCACTAAAATAGAACGGAGGGAGGCTATCTAGAGAGGAGGCTCTCTTCTGTCGATATTCAGTAATGGTGGTGGCTAGGTTATCAGATAAGATGGAGGGCTAATTCATGATGTGGGAATTAACACAGGCATCATTCAGAGGAATCCATTCTATGGAAAACTTAATATTATTGGGTAGCCCATATAATCTACATAACATAGTTGTTGCATAGCTGTAGGGGTTGTCAAACAGGCTATAGCATACATACCCGATATTTGAATTTTTTGTCCAACACTCTCCAACCGTGAATCAGCTTGAAGGGGTTTGGGTTCTTCTTTGCGAAGTTTGCCACAAATGTGTTGTCTTAGATATCCTGAGGGTCAGGTATGTGGTACATTTTCTTCAAGTCCTCTGCTCTAAACAACCCTATGAGCTCCATTCTTGAATTCTTGAATTGTCTATCTTCAATGATGAGGTTTTCGATCACCCACCTGATTATATCCATGTATGGAAGGATTTTAGCTCTTGCTCCTATACTATGAAGGAAAGAACATGAAGCATCTCTGAATTGAAGTCCGGAAGGCCTTGTTGAGTCATTTGTTGCTCTCGTGACAGTGATTTTAGGACGTTCATCCTCAAGCCTATTGTATATGACCTCCCAAGCTGTTGTGCCTCTGGCAGCATTGCAAACTGTATCGAAGAAAATAGGAGCTATCTCTGTAAAATCAGATTCAATAATGGTCTGCTTGATTTGTTTCTACATCACCTTCCTTAGTGACATGTCTTTTGTAGCTTTCCTGAAATAAACAAGATATATCAGCGCAGATGGTATCAGGTAATTAAGACTGAAAGCTTCTCTGAAATGACTTTGGATCGTGAGAAAGGTTTAACGAGATACTTGATGTTAACTACCAATAACTTGGAAAATGTTTATCCTTCCTCGGGCCGCTAAATATTTATTAACTTGTCAATTCATTCGTTTTGATATTTAAAACGTAATTATTTCACACGTTTTATTGCTCTTAATCACACATCGCAATCTTTAAATGGAGACAATATAGCACTACCAGATGCATAAAGCAAAATGAGATTGTGAATATCGAAATATCGCATTTCGCAAATCGCTAATGGACATTCTAATGGCAGCTAAATTTCTTGCGAATTTTTTGAAGTGCAAAATGCGATTTGTGAAATGACAAGGTGCTATTTATTGGGCTATCGCAGCAGGAGATTTGATCGCAGATCGTAATGTTTTGAAGATGTTTTAAGATAGGCACAGAGAAAAGTGCGATTTGCAATTTCTGATGTGTATTTCATCCTTAATTCGTTTTGCAAGGTTTTGCTAGGTATTTTCTTAGAGTTAGGTATTATTATCCTAAGACTAAAAATTTAAAAGGGTCTCCTTTTATAATTCCAACCTTAGCTATTATGCTTTATAAATGGGGGGGTTGTTTCATGGTACAACAATTGGCAATTCACTTGGGAGAACCAGTTATCTCTGAGTAGTTTTCTAAAATTTCTAAAAACTTTCAAAGTAATTAGAGTTATAAGAATAATGATTACATGAGTCATAAGGTAAACAACATTTCTCTGGAATCATCATTACTTGCTCATTCTACTTATTTAATTACTTTACTCTTGTATTGATAAAAATATAAATGTTTGCATCATCCAATAATAAGATTTAAAGTACTATAGCAGGTGACTTCTGCATATTAGTTTTTTGGTGTTTACTCATTTATCATAGATAGAGCCTCTACTGCCAGTAGGCGTTTATAGCCTCGACAAGGTTATATTTTAACCAACAATAGTTCATTATCCCATCTGTAGTAATTTTCAAATTTCAAAGTGATATTCACTTGCTTTGAATCTCACTTGGACCTTGTCCCTTTTTTCCTTTTTGAATATACTCTTTCTCTTTTTGGTTTCTTAAAAGACATTGTCTAGGTGTGGTAACCTAATAATGACAATGCCATTCACTGGTTGTAACTAAACTTAACAATCTGGCCCTTGATGAGACCCCTTGTCTTCTGATCGAGGAGATCATTAGCTATTACCTTGTTTGATATGCAGTGTTTGTAATATCAGTTTAATCATTTCCCTATGAACATGGTAAACAAGCTCGTAATGAGACTTTTTATCTTCTAAGTTTTGTATATTTTAGAATTACACTTAGAAAAAGGAAAATTTTATCAGATGGGGTGAATCAATGGTTCTTTTGAGAATTTTGGGTGATAATGATAGAGTTTTTTAAGATACTCATCTGTAGGAATTCCTTACTAGGTTAAAGATTCTTTTCTTGGTTGATAACAAAACATTCATAATCTATAAAGATAAGATTTTGTTCGTAGAATAAATGTTTTAAGCAAGATAAAGTTTTTCCAAAGCAATGAAGTTTACTTTACTCAAATGCCCTAATTATTTCTTTTAACTCTTACTTATAAAAGCGAAAAAACAGAAATATTATCAAAGATTTTATTTTGAAAAGCCAAAAGCAAATACTAGTTAACCATTATTTTCCTAAGAATCCTAAAAGCAATAGTTACAAAATTGGGAGAGGTTATCTCTTAAGAAAAGTTTGTAGAAATTTTGAATAATTTAACACATATTCAATGGAGATTATCCTGATCATGTACTATTGCGGAAAACATACACAATACATAAGCTCCTCTACGTTTATCATCAATATAGCAGCATCAATAACAATAAAACATCAAGAGCATTCACACATTAACACAGTATGTATCCCGGGGAAAGCATCTCGCTAAAAACCCCAACTATCTGTATATTAATGATTGAGTCATGTAACATTACACAGCATAATACTTCTCACAAGTATCTCCACCTCTGTTACACACAATACAACTCAGATCTGATCTCAATTCTCTTCCGCTGCTTGCCTGCCTCTACTGCGCAATCCTGCAAGAGAATACTGATGAATGGATGAAGAAAACTCATATTTCCTTGGCTGAACCACACAATCCTCATTGGCATTACTCAATCCCATTGATTGTGCAAATCATCATGCATAGCTATAGTCACAACTGATAGCAATCTGATCCTCTAACACCTGTCCCTGCTGAACTGAACATGCACTGACATGCAACTGAGTTAACTGATGTATTCTATAGTTGCATTATGAGTTAATAACTTGTGAATTAATTAATAACTAATTCACCCAACTCATCTTTAGTCTATTTTCCAGTTAGACTAAATACAACCAGTTTAACAAAGCTAAACTGAACACAACTCCATCAACTGCACCTCCAGTCCACTAAACTCAACTCACTTGAGTTCTAACTGAAGTCCTGCATGCAAATATTAGTCATCCCATAGGTAACCACGTATTTCCTTCTGGGATCTGCATTTACCACATCCGTAGCTCATCCTGAAGTGCTCCAAGAGAATAAGACAAAGTTTATAGTCTAAATATTATTATGAGCTAATAATATTTGATTGTTCTATATTTAGACTGAGTAGTCACTCCGCTGTGGTGTCACTCCGCTGTGGTCTAAAAATAGAAGTCCATCTATTTTTCCAACTTGATCAATCATCCATAAACAGCAACCTGCAATCCATAGACATGATCCATATGTCTAAAAATAGACATAGTCTAAAAATAGACTTGCGCCAAAAATAGCCTGCGGGCCCACTTAGTGAAGGCGACTCTTTTCACTAAGCTCCATCATCTTGTTGCAATCTCAACACTTCCTCTCGACAAGATATGGATTATCAGCAACCCCTATCCTGCCTCGGTGGTACTCGAATTTGCTCCTGGTGAGAGCCTTCGTCAGAATATCAGCATCCTGATCCTCCGTTGGAATGTACGAAAGTAACATGATCCTCCGCTGCACACAATCTCTGATATGATGGTACCTGATGTCAATATTTTTAGATCTATCATGAAATACAGGATTAGCCGAGAGTTTAATGCAACTCTGGTTATCACAGTAAATCACAGTAGGATCCAAATGAGAACCGAACAAACCAACTAGGATCTTCCTCATCCATATAGCCTCGCGTGCAGCCAAACTTGCTGCCATATACTCGGCCTCCGCTGAACTGAGTGCCACGGATCTCTGTTTCCTGTTGTACCAAGAAACTGTTGTCGATCCAATACTGAAGACCCCTCCTGATGTGCTCTTTCTGTCCGTTGGGCTCCCTGCCCAATCTGCATCCGTGAAGCCACATAGCTTCACCTCATCCTCCTGTCTGTACCACAAACCATATCCCAATGTGCCTCTCAAGTAGCGCAATACATGCTTGCCCGCCTTCCAGAAGAGCTTGGTAGGCTTAACCATAGCTTGTGAAAGCTGGTTAACTGCATAGCATATATCAGGTCGTGTATTGACAAAATACATCAGCACCCCACCAACTGTCGATAAACAGTGGCATCCACTTCTTCTCCCGAAGTGGCATCCTCCTTCCTCCAACCTCCAGGAAGAGGAGTATCAATAGGCTTGCAGCCATGCATGTTGAACTTCTCCAGTATCTCCCGAGCATACTTGCCCTGAGAAACAAACAGTCCACCACTGCGCTGCCATATTTCCAATCCTAGTAAATAGTGAAGGAGGCCCAAGTCCTTCATCTCAAACTCTGTAGCAAGATCCTTCTTGCATGACAGTATCAACAGCTCATCACCCGTTAGAATCAAATCATCAACATACAGTACAATGATAAGCAACTTACCCTCCACCACAATCTGGTATAGGTTAGGATCCGCCTCGCTCTTGGAGAATCCAAGTCATGTGAAATAGCTGTCTATTCGTGTGTACCAAGCACGTGGTGCTTGCTTCAACCCATACAGCGCTCTCTTGAGCCTGCACACATGCGACTCGCTGCTGAAGACTTCAAAGCCTTCGGGTTGCTCAATGTACACCTCCTCCTCAATGACTCCGCTGAGGAACGCAGTCTTCACATCCATCTGATGAATGTGCCATCCCATCTGCGCTGAGAGAGCAAGAATCGTTCGTATGGAAGAATACCTTGCGACAGGTGCAAAGGTCTTCTCATAATCGATCCCCTCAATCTATGAAAAGCCTCGGGCAACAAATCTTGCCTTGTACTTCTCCACACTCCCATCAGCTGTCTGCTTAACTTTGTAGATCCATCTCGAACCCACCACTGATTTCCCTTCCGGTCTTGGGACAATCTCCCATGCACTGTTTCTGACAATTGAATCATACTCTTCCACCATGGCGTCTACCCATGCGGGATCCTCCACAGCTTCCTCGAAAGAGGATGGCTCAGTCACAACACACTTGTTCATAAGAGCCATGTATCCAGTGTACCGATCAGGTGACTGTCTCTGCCTGCGTTGGGCTGTAGGTGGTCCTACAACTTTCTCTGCATCTTGAGCCAGTCGCTTAGCTTCTGTCAAGAGCTTTCGCCCTCTGATGGTTGGCGCT
>APFE030626565.1:29279-70402 GCA_000404065.3 Pinus taeda
GGCAAAGGATCCTTCTTACTGGACAAGGCTTGTAAAATAAACGTTGATTGTCCAAGTTTTTCAATGATTTGAAAAGGGCCAAGCCATAGTCTTTGGAATTTGGTATATCTACCTTTTTCCTCGTGTGCTTTGTCCCATTTCAAAACCAAGTCACCTACTTCAAGAATTTTTCACTCGCGGAAGTTGTATCAAAATAAGCTTTAACTAATTGTTGATGATGAAGTGGGTTGTTTTAGCCTTTTCTCATTCTTCTTCAAGCTTGAGAATCTGAAACTGTCTAGCTTGGAGAGAACAAGAAGGGTTTTCATCGATGAATTGTACTAGGGCAAGAGATGGGATTGTTATGTTTGTGGGAAGAACAACTTATTTTCCATAAACTAAAACAAAAGGAGAAGAACCAATAGAGGCTTTCTGAGTAATTATGTGTGCCCATAGAGCAAATGTTAATGCTTTGTGCCAATTCCTATGATTTTGAACAATAGTCCTTTTGATAATTCTGATGAGGTTCTTGTTTGTTGATTGTGCTAATCCATTATCTTGTGGATAATAATTGGCTGAATATTTCAACTTGAAACCTCGCTTTAGAGCAAATTGTACCATTGTAATGCCAGAAAAGTAAGATGAATTATCAAAAATTAAAGCTGAGGGTAAGCCAAACCTGGTAATTATGTATTGATAAATGAAGTTTGTGATGCTTTTTGTATTAGCTATCTTTAATGGGACAACTTCTACCCACTTTGTCAAATAATCAGTAGTTGTAAGGATGTACCTATGTTGTTTGGAAGAGTTAGGAATAATCTGACCAATTATGTCTAATCCCCATTGTTCGAATGGTTGCTGGATGTTAACTGGTTGTAAAGGGAATGTTGGCTTTCTTTCTCTTTCGGCTGTGGTTTTACACTTTCTTGCATATTCATGTGCATTTTTAAATATCGTTGGCTAATAATATCCTACATGCAGGATTTTGTGAGCTGTGGTATTTCCCCTGAAATGTCCTCCAGCCAATCCATCATGTAATTCATGCATGAACTTTTCGGCTTCAGGTTTCTCCAGGCATCTTAGCAATACTGAATCATAATTTTTTCTAAGCAATACATCATAGTTCATGCTGATTTGATTTCAATCTTAAAGCTCGCTTTGTTTTATAATTAAGATGCATAGGAGCATATCCGTTTTCTAGATAAAATTCCAAATCAACATATTTTGATTATGTATCATTAAGGCTTACCTATGATATTTGCACTTCATTACCTTGATATTCTTCTGGGGGTAACTGGGAGCTCTTGTTAACATCCCACAAAAACCTTGGCCCTTGACAATTCTTGCTGGTCGGATTTCTACATCATATTCTTGAAGCACAATCACCCAATTAGCTTTTTTCTCCCCTACTTCTCTTTGGATTAATAATTGTCTTACTGCAGGGTAGGGTACAATTATTTTTGTATGGGCTTTAAGAAGAAAAGGTCTGAAATGTTTCAAAGTTTTAAAAACAACAAATGCTTCTTTCTCAACAGCTGAATAATTTAATTCGGCACCTTCCAAGTTAGAACTGAAAAAAGAGATGGGTGCCTCGATATTTTCGTCGTTCAAATGTGTCAAAACTGTTGCATATGATGTATTAGATGAAAAAGTATATAATACAAAATGTTTTTGAAAGTCAAGGGTTGTCAACGAAGGAGCATTAATAATGGCTTTTTTAATCAACTCAAATGACTCTCCTTCATCCTTGTCCCATTTGAAAACTGTGTTTTTTCTTATTATTGCTTGAAGGGGTAGGACGATTTGTGAAAAATCTGGAACAAATTTTTTTACAAAATTTATTTGGCCTAGGAATGATTGCATGTTTTTTTTGTTGTGTGGGAGGGGAATATTTTTTATCTCTTGGACTCTATCAGGATCATAAATTTCTTTCTTGGACACTATAAACCCAAGGAGTTTGTCTTCCGGTAAAGCAAAATAAGGTTTTTTGGGATTTAAGGAAATGCCATATTTCTTGCATCTTTTGAATATGTGCTTCAGGTCACTTAAATGATTGTTCCTATCCTTAGAATAGATTGTGATGTCATCCAAGTAAATAACAACTATTTTTTTAATTAGACCTTTCAAGGCAATGTCCATAGCACGTTGAAATGTGGCACCAGCATTAATGAGTCTGGAAGGCATCTTCTGATAGGCATATGTTCCCCACTTGGTCCTTAATGTTGTCTTTAATATGTCATCTAGATGCACAAGATTTTGATTATATCCTGAGAATCCATCTAGAAAAGGCATTAATTCGGAACCTACAACTGATTCAATATATGTTCCATAGTAGGCAAGGGAAAATTATCTTTTTGACAAGCTTTATTTAGGTTTCTAAAATCAATACAAATCCTAATATCACAGTTCTTTTTCCTTACGAGTAACCATATTCGATACCCACTTAGAATGTCTAATAGGGAAGATTATTTTGGACTTCAGAAGCTTGTTCAATTCAGATTTGATTTGACTCTCAAGGTTTGGGTGAATTTTGTGAAGCTTTTGTTGAATTGGCTTTTCATTCAAATCATAGGTATGGTATGTTGAATTATAGAGGTATCGTAGGTCTTGAGATCTGTGTAATCCCAGGCAAACACACCTTTGTATGTTTCTAACAACCTAATGAATGATATTCTTTCTTCAGATGATAGGCCAAGACCTAGGTGGACATTTTGAGGTTTTTCAGTTGACCCTAGGTTTACTACTTCAAATCTCAAAGTAGAACTTTGAGTTTTGGAGTTGGTAATTTTCTTGAACCTATCCTTTAGGTCATAGAGATCTTCCATCTTAACTACAGACTTTGGGATTGGGTTTTGATCATGACTATGTTTGATTTCTAGATCATGCTCATGTTCATCTATGATCTGTTCTTCATATGACCCTTCTGATGTAAGGAAATTTATTATATCCGCATCGTTGTTGAATACTCTCCAATTTTTTACATTATCGGGAATAGATGGCCTAAAAATTAACTCTATTGAAAATCTGTTTGGACTAAATTCTTCTGAGGGTATAAGCTTGGATGCCACATTAGCAAGTAAGTCAACACTTGCGTTTTGCAGTCTAGGGACTGAAGAAATGTTAAAAGCAGAAAAATGAGAAGTCAAATTCTGGGCTAACGATTGATAATGTTTAAGGTGCCCAAAGACACAATGAATTGTATTCCTCATCTGTTTCACAATTATTTCAGAATCACCATAGACTTGCAGGAATTTGACATTAAGACTGACGGCTTTATACAGTCCTTGGATCAGTGCTTCATATTCAATGATATTATTAGTGCATTGGATTTCAAGTCTGCAGGCTAGCATGGTTTTCTCTCCTTGCGGATTGATCAAAATGCATCCTGCGCCTGCGCCGTCTTTAGATTTAGAACCATCAAAATAGAGATTCCAGAACAGAGAAATATTTGAAACTTTATCCACTAAATTTAGACATTTGGAAGCATCTGTTTGTGAAAAATTTTCGATTTGAGAAATTACAGCGTTATTTGGAAAGGGAGACCTTTGAGCATTAAAGGATCCCAAAAATGACTCGGTTGAGTAATTTCCAATGATATTATTGGTGAAGGCAACAGTTTCGTTGCTTCCCTCAAGGTCAGTGACTATATATTTCATGAATTTCTCTCGGTCTACCCTGATTTGGTTTGGTTTACTGTTGTGTGGCAACCACATGTGAGACCAATCAGTTGTGAAATAATTGTGCAACTTTTCAGACCAATCCCTATTGAGAAACAAACCATAAAATTCAGGTATATCAACCACCAAAATATCAATTATTTGTGAAACTTTTGGATTAGAGGAAAGCCTAATTGAAACTGATGTTATCTCTCCAAGCACCTCTACTTTTTTCCTGTCTAACTGAACAATGTGTACTGCAAATTTTTGAGGGGTAGTATTCAATTTGGTACACACAGCTCTTGGCATTATATTTGAGGAAGCTCCTGAATCAACAGGCAGTTATGAACATTCTTGTTAAAAATTTCATATGTGGGCAGAAATGGAGGAATATGAGAAATAGACCTATCACCAATTAGAACTAGATCTGAAGGATCTACTTTGTTTGAGGATGAGGGAGGTTTTCCCATATCCTAGGCAGCTTGAGTAACTATAGCAGATGGCAGAGGAGATACATGAACTGCTTTTAACTCTCTTAATAGGATTTTTGTTGCTGCTTGAGTTTAGTGAGCTCATGTAATGAGATGTTTTCTCTAGTCTTTTTCATGTCTTCGACTATATTGTATTCCATTGTATCTGAGATTACCAATGTTTTGAGGCATTTGGGGAATCTAGAGGAATAGGATCAGTTTGGCTAGTCTTAGATTTCTTAGCTATTGTTTTCTCCTTTGCAGGAGCAGCAATTTGTTGTTTCTGATTTGTGATAGACATGTCAGGAGAGTTTTTACTTCTTGTAGTCACTGGCATTGCTTGTGCCTCTTCTTCAATTGGGAGGATGAAATCCCACATTCCATTTAATTCAATTTCTTCTTCCATTTCAGCTTCCTCTTCATGTGGTGAATCTTCTTTTGCTTCATGATCAAACTCAGCATTTGAAATGGTGTTTGGGTGTTGCGATACAGAATAAGGGTTCCTTTTGAATGAGCGAAAAGGTTTCTTGGGAGCAGAGGATTTTGTGACTTGTTTTTTGATTTGACCATTTCATTAGACATTGTTTTTAACACTTTCTGAAGGCCTTCAAGATCGAAAGGGTCCTTTGTATCTTTCTTCTTAGAGTCATCCTTAAATGTTACTTTCTTTGACTTCCTTTCGTCCATTTGTGATCTCTTTTCCAAAGCTATAATTCTTCTTTCTATAGACAGGGGTTCTTTCATGTTTTCTACAAGGGTAGCCTTGTTGGATCTATCTACAAAAGTTGCAATATTAGAAGGAAGAGATGATATATACCATTCTTTTTGTACATCTACAACAGGTTTAGAGGCAGTTGGGATTTTATTTAGCAACTTGTTAAATCTAGAGTTGAAATCTTTGATCTTTTCATCTAGATTAGCTTTGAAATTAGAAAGATCATTGATCAAGGATGTTATGGTCCTATCATCACCAAATTTTGAAAGAAATACTTCTTGAAAAGTATCCTAGTCTCTAATTGAACCCGTTGGAAGGGGAAAATACCACGATCTAGCAGATCCTTGCAAAGTATAAGGAAATAATTTGATTACAACATCTTCATGTGTGACCCCATTAAGATTCATGGCTAACATAAAATTATTTAGATGTTCTTCAGTCGGGAGAGCATCGTCAGGATTGTATTTAGGTAGCCATTTTTCTGGGTTTGGTGGGAGTGCATTTGGATTTGCAACTAGGACAACACTAGGATTTGTCCAAGGTTGATTGGCCAGAACTTGAGTTGGAGACTGAGAAGATGGGAATGTCAATCCAGAAGTAAGTATAGATGGCGAAGAACTTACTACTAGGTTAGTACTACTAATGGTAGTACTAATTGGAGAAGTGGATAGTTGAGAAGTCGTGGATTGAGTAGAAGTGGATGGGGAAGTGAATGGATGGAAAGGTGATGTGATCTCATTGATATTTGATTCAGATCTTGATGAAGTAACTTTCCTACATCATTGACGGATGGGGAACTTTAAATGGGTGACCCAAAGACTTTCACTTTGCAGTCTAGTCAATACACTAGTTTGTTGTAATAAGGAGGTAACACTTTCTTTAGAAACTTCGAGTCTCTCTAGTTTCTCGGCAGAAATGGATATTTGTTCTAATTTTTGTATCAAAGAATGAACTTCAGGAGACTCGAGAGTGTAATCTGGAGAGGGTGGTTGCCTTACTAATTCAGGAGACGAGGGAGATGTTTCTACAACTTCAAACTTTTGATCAAGAGATTCTGAATGAGATCTAGAAGGTGTAGAAATTGTGGAGGGGTTTTGACTCTTATGAATGCCTTTCGAATGATCTTTAGGTTTATATTCCATTCACAGTCGAATTTCCTCCTTCTAGCGCCAAAATGTTGTGGCCTCGAAATTCTGCTACTGAAACATGGGGGATAACCACCCGGTCCAGACCTTAAGGCAACTCCTTTTCCATTTAAAGTGGTGGCTCCGACTGGGGATAATGGGGCCATTTTCCCAGTGTGGATTTTAATATGAGAGTGGGTGGTTCATGAGTGTTTGCAATAGAATAATGATAATCTAAATGACTTATTCTATGATGCAATTCTCGAACTAACTTATTCTAATATAAACCCAGGTATTCCTGTGTGGTATGCGATCTACAAAGATATTTGCTTAACGTGTGATAATAAAGATTGATCACAATTAAACAAAGATAATAACCAATAAAGATAATTTCTTTGACTAAATAGTTAATCAAAGAAATTTATAAAATATATCGCATTTATGATGAGTTATACATGAAAATCACAATTTCAGCTAGGCATCATACAAAAGTGCAATTAACGCTTAATAGAAACAATAAATCTCACACACAATTCATGAAAGTAAAGTTTGCCACTATTTAAATGTAAACAGAATCAATCATACAAGATAATAGTACCATATGTGAGAAGTCCTGCTCATTTGACAAATGACATAGACCAACTTCTTTCTTCAAATCAAATTGTCTCCCAAGAATACAATAGTGCATCAACAAAGGAAAGTAGTCTAATATCTAAAAGAAACGATCATGTTCCATAATTTCACCAAAGCATTCACAAACTTACAATAGTGCATTCTTTGCAAATGTTTTTGATAAAATTTTGTACCCTTCTCTAAATGCATGAGAAGGGTATAAATACTATTCTAACTAATGTGCAAAAATAGATTATACAAAATTTGAGGAGGTTTCAAACAACCTTCCTCCTAACTAGGTAACTAACTCCAAAAATAAACAGTGGAAAAATGAACAGAAGTAAGAGGATGACTTGATGTCTGCCAGCTTGTCCTTCAAATCACATATATCGGTCATCGGTTGAATTTGAGGAAGTGCCCCAAAATGTGTCCTAAGTTGTCCTGTGAAAATCATATCGGTGAGAGGTGGAATATCCGCTAAGTCGTATGAAGGGAACAGTTGAGAGTCATAATCTGGCAGTGTGGCTTGACGAGATACTGCCAATATGACTCCTAGTTGGTCCTGGTCAATTTTGTAATTGCCTCCCTTTGAGTCTCCGCCTTTTCTTTCCATCTTTTATACAAAGTATTTAAATCGAGCATTTCTTTCAAGTTGCCTTCTTTAATTAGGTTGGTGGCAAATAGGGTGTGATTAACTGCCTTAATGATATTCTTTAATACCCCGACTGCCCTTGCAACTACTAGCTTGACCTATTTGATTCTCGCATCCTAATCCATGAAGAGAATGTCTTTATGAGTTTCCTCAATCTCGGGTAGATTGGATTTCCTTCCGTCTTCTATTTCCTGTCATTCGATGAACTCATAGATTTTGGTGTTTAAATCGTTAAACTCGGTTCTCTGGTTGATTGCCTTATCTGTTAGCTCATCACTAGTAGTCAGATAGGGAGTAATATGTGACATTTTTTGGCAAAAATACTCTTGCTATTTCACCATAAGGGAATTTAATTCCAGTGCCTCTTTAATAAACTCCTAAGTAGTGGGAACATCCTTGTATCTTTCCATGGCTTTTTGCATTTCTTGGAGTTGCATGTTTTAGGTCGATATATCGGCTTCATGGCTTATTTTCAAGACCTCCATGTCTTGTTGGAATTGTGCGAGCTGCTCAGTTGCTTGCCTGTTTACACTTGCTTTCTCTGCTTCGAGTTGCTGCTCAAGCTGTGCAATCCTCTCCTCTTTTTCCCTTAACAAAGTAGAGATTTCAGTAACCTTGTCCATAGTGGCCGATGCATATGGTCCTGTGAACTGTGATAGTCTAGTCAAGTTCTCGGCTGGATTGAAAGGAATTTCCTTCCAAACAACGTCCATCGGCTCATTTCCAGGTGGGAATTCGGGTGTGTCTACCCTTTTCCTTTTTCTCTGCCTTCTTATTACAACCTTTTGGAGAGGGCTATAGAACACATCAAGTGGAGGTATTTCAGTTACTTTCAAAAAAAAAATTGATGTGGGCAGAGCAGGGATAATTTCAGTATGCTGGGATGTTGTCGCTTGTTCCTCCATAGGCTTGGACTGCTCACCGATAGACTTGGGCTATGTATCTTTATGAACATGCAGAGGAGTTTTATATTCCACGATTTCTTGGGTATTTGTCGCTTTGGGAGTGCCTTGCAATTTCTGATTAAACTAATCCCACTCCTGCTCTAAACTACTGAATTTAACCTCTAAATTGATTTTTGTAGTTGAGGTGCTCATCACTTGTTTCTCAGCTGACTTCCTACTGGACTCATATGTGTTATTTGGGTCTTAGGGTTTCCCTGTTTCTGGTGTCTTCTTAGTATTTACCTGAGAATCTATTTGAGAACTAGGACATTCACTATCAACATTGGCACTTGGTGTAGGCTTATCCTCGAGCTTTAACAAATGCATTGGGATCAGTTCAAGCCTTTCATTTCTGAATTCCTGAAAGCTTTGAAAATCTTCAGGTTTTAGATTCGCCTTTGCCCATTCGAATGCTTGTTCAAAGGATTCGGTCGAATGTAACAAGTCTTCAAAATATTTATCCTCATGGTTGTATTGCTTGAGCTTTACTACAATAGTGACATTATATGCCACTTTGTCTGGATCAAATTGCCTCTTAGGCAATGTATGAAACCTCAGGTCTTCCATATGTGCTAACTCTTTAGTAGCATGAACAAAATTTGCTAAAGTAAAAGAACTGCACTTGACAAGGAAAGAGAGCCATAATGACTTCTTGTCATCTTTGAGAACTTTAATCGGGCCTTTTCCCATGGTCTGGTAGGCAATCTCTCTTAATAATAATTTATCAGAAACATATAAAGGAGGAACATGTGGATCGATTGTGCTACCAAAAACTCTAACATAGGTGAACCATTCTTCAATGAAATATTTACCGACAGTAAAAAGGTCTGTTGTGGCTTCTTGGGAAAACCTGGGGGCTTTCTTATTGAAAATTATTTGATGTAGGGGCAACACAACAACATGAAATATCTTATAGAAGTGAGGTATATAATGCGATTCCCATATTTTTTTATGACTGAGGTGGATTGGGTAGTGGTCCTGTAAGGTCCATTTCCAACCCATGGTTGGAAATGTCGTGTAAAAACAGATGACATCCATAATGTAGGCACTAAGATAGAACAGAGGGAGGTTATCTGGAGAGGAGGCTCTCTTCTGTCAATATTCGATAATGGTGGTGGCTAGGTTATCAGATAGGATGGAGGGCCAATTCATGATATGGGAATTAACACAAGCATCAATCAGAGGAATCCATTCTATGGAAAACTTAGTATTATTGGGTAGCCCATATAATCTACATAACATAGCTGCTGCATAGTTGTATGGGTTTGCCAAAGAGGTTATAGCATACATACCGTATTTGTCATATTTGAATTTGTTGTCCAACACTCTCCAACCCTGAATCAGCTTGAAGGGGTCTGGGTTCTTCTTTGCGAAGTCTACCACAAATGTGTTGTCGTAGATATCTTGAGGGTCAAGTATGTGGTACATTTTCTTCAATTCCTTTGCTCAGAACGACCATGTGAGCTCCATTCTTGAATTCTTGAATTGCTTATCTTCAATGATGAGGTTTTCGATCACCCACCTGATCATATCTGTGTATGGAAGGATTTTAGCTCTTGCTCCTATCCTATGAAGGAAAGAATGGGAAGCATCTCTGAATTGGAGTCCTAAAGGCCTTGTTAAGTCAGTTATGGCTCTCGTGACAATGATTTTAGGAAGTTCGTCCTCAATTCTATTGTATATGATCTCCCAAGTTGTTGCGCCTCCGGCAGCGTCACAAACTGTATCAGAGAAAATATGAGCCATCTCTGTAAACTCGGGTTGAACAATGGTCTACTTGCTCTGTTTCTACATCACCTTCCTTAGTGACATGTCTTTTGTAGGTTGCCTGAAATAGATAAGATATATTAGTGCAGACAGTATTGGGTAATTAATATTGAAAGCTTCTTTGAAATGACTTTGGATCATGAGAAAGGTTTAATGAGATACTTAATGTTAACTACCCATAACTTGGAAAGTGATTATCCTTCCTCGGGCCGCTAAATATTTATTAACCTGTCAATTCGTTCATTTTGATATTTAAAACATAATTATTTCACACGTTTTACCACTCTTATTCGCACATCGCAATCTTTAAATGGATACAATATAGCGCTACTAGATGCATAAAGCGAAATGCGATTAAGGATATCGCATTTCGCAAATCGCTAATGGACATTCTAATGGCATAGCTAAATTTCTTGCAAAGTTTGCGAAGTGCAAAATGCGATTTGCGAAATGACAAGGTGCTATTTATCGGGCTATCGTAGTGGGAGATTTGATTGCACATCGCAATTTTTTGAAGATGTTTTAAGATAGTCACAGAGAAAAGTGCGATTTGCGATGCAGATTTCATCCTTAGTTCGTTTTGCAAGGTTTTGATAGGTATTTTCTTAGAGTTAGGTATTATTATCCTAAGCCTAAAAATTTAAAAGGGTCCCTATTTATAATTCTAACCTTAGCTATTGTGCTTTATAAATGGGGGGGGTTGTTTCGTAGTACAACACATCCCAAGAACCTGAGAACTTGACACATGTGGTAGGATAGGTGGTGCAAATGACATGGATACCAAGTGGCAATACAGATGATGTGGAAACTTGAGGAGGTGACATGTGGCCAGTGAATTTGACACTTTTGGGTCGTCAAATGTACAGTTAGAAAGTGACACATGGAAGGCACATGTGTGTAGGTGGACATGTGGCAAGTTCTCATTAGCTACAACAAATGAGGTGTATGCATGAGTAATAGATGAGGTGGCTCGCGGATCCCTCACCAAACCACCAAATTTGAGGATGTTGTAACAACTAAGGTTGTATCCAATGAGCGATAGTCAGTAGATGAAGAGTTTTTCATCATCTGTAGCAAGTAGGAAAGCGATAATTCTGTCCATCAGAGCACTTGTTTGGAAAAAAATGTAACAATTGAGCAATCGAGCAGTAAGTGATGACCAATGGGTAGTAAGCATCATTAAAAGAATGGTAAACTCTAAGGTCACATGGGGCCAAGCATCGAACACCCAAGGGATCATCATTTCAAAATTTTGGTTTTAGACTCTGGCAGATCAATGTTGAAACTCGCTTGAACTCTGATATTTGATATCCGCAAAGAAAACAACATGTTACAAGGTGTTGAGGGTTAAGCATCTGGGGACTAGCAACAATGTGCAAAGATAAGTGACATCCTCAATGCCTGAGATTCGATAAGAAATTATAACTATGGTTCTCGCCCCAAGTCATGTGGTACTAGACGTTAAAGCACTCAGGGCAGCTGCAACTAGTGTTTCAGGAACCAAAATTACCAAAACATATTTAAGATGAAACTGATTGAGATCTAGAGGTTTACGTTTATAAAAGGAAATAGAACAACATGAAAGGTATTAGTCTCATGCACATCAATGAGAGGGATATTTCATGGATAGGTAGAGGCATTATTGTTCTATGTTATGTAAAACAAAGACTGTTGTGAACAGGCTAATGTGTTGTAGTTTGTGAATAATAATGAGAAAGAGTTGTGCTATAGAAATTAAATAAAGAAGAGTTGAAACCAAGTGAAATGATGTGTGATGAAGCCAAATTGAAATACCATGGGTTAAAACCATGAATTGATACCCATGGTAATAAAAACAGTAAAACTATAAATGAAAATCAATGAGTAGGAGCTCGAAGCACATGTACAGGGACATCTATTCAAATCAAGAAAAAACAAAGACTCAAGAGCAGTGTGGTGAAAGAGTGGTGGAGATATTGTGTGCCACTTGGAACAAATCTAAGTGCCAAGTCCAAAATTATAGCTATGTAGAGGTTAAGAGATCATATTGGTTGAAAATTGAAGCTATTATATAAACAAATAGTGTAGAACTAAATTGTTGTATGTAAATAAAGATTGTTGTAAGAGTGATTTCTAATTGTGGAGCTATAGATCTGAGTTTGAAAATAAATGAAGGAGGGATATGAGCGACTACAATAGGGTGGTGCCCGCAAGCAATGGGAGTTGGTGCTTCTAGCAAGTGGGTGCTTGCAATGAAAAGTGGGTTGGTGCCTCCAGTGGGTTGGTGCCTGTGAACAGTGGGAGTTGGTGCTTCCAACAAATGGGTGATTGCAAAGAAAATGGTGTTGGTGGATCATATAGGCTAGTGTCTACAAACTTTGATATAAACTAAAGTTAGTGCTTGCATTTGCATTATAATTAAAAGAATATTTATGGTTTACTCCCATATGGGTTTCCACATAAATATCTTATGTCCAAGCTTTATGTGATTGATGATTTGTTGAATGTGTTTAATTGGCTAAACATATGTTAAAATTTATCAAATACCAATTCACCCACTTTCTCGGTATTTTCCCGGTTTCCAACAATATAAATTCATGGCACATAGCCATCAAGAGACAGACACCACTAGAAAAGGCATAGTCACACCCTCTTTATTATTGGTTTGAATTCCAATTCTTGCATGCAATTTGTTTTATCTCCTCTCCGACTATGTTTGTTTTGAAGTAATTGCTATGAATTCGTCCTTTTTTATCTATGTGTTCATCATGTTTATCTATGGTTGTGTTGTATGTTGTAATTTATGTTTCTTTGTATTTTTTGTGTTTACAATGCTTGTAACGTTGCATTTCATGAAAAGGTAGAGGGATTTACATAGGTTTTTACATGGAATGAGAAATGAAAGAGATACAACATAATGTGATCTTCATCGGGGTTTTAGATGGATGATGGAAATTTTCTAATCTATGGCCATATTGGGTTTCGAAAAATGTGAAGAGGTTTATATTTCTCTTTCTTTGGTTGATTGTCATGACCAACTATTTAATCTCGGTGGATGGTTGATTTGTTGTAAATAATTTCTTATCTTCTGGAAGGTTAATTAGCAATTTCAACCGCTTAGATTTAAAATTTGTAGTTTAAGAAATATGGAATGAAATAACTTTTTACATTCTTATTTCTAGTGAAAGATGAGATGGCAGGCCATCAAAAGGAAGAGAAGAAGAGGACTCTTTGGATGATCAATAAATATATGTTAAAGTAGGTTTATCTCTGCATTTTATACTACCTTTAATTTTTCTACAACAATGTTTTTATGGTTTTCAAACTAATCTGAATTGGATCATTATATTGCTTGTCATCCATCTCAATGCATTCAAAGTCGAAAAAGTAGAGGAATCAACTCACAAAACCATTTTCACTAGTGGTCCTAGTTTGGAAAGTTTTGAGTCAAAAAGTTAAGGAGCCATTTTAAGGCCTTAAATGAAATTTTCGTGGTCCTGACCTTATTATGAACCTAGATTCCATATCTAAATGTCAATACATTTCCAATGGCATAAGAATCACCTCAATTGGACCTTGTATGAGGAAGTTATGTCTCTTAGAAATTGACCTATTGAAATTGGCCACCATAATTCAGAGGATGCCACATCCGTCCCCATTACTTATGGAAAAGGTGCTAGAAATGTGATCACGATGAATAAGACTCTAGAATAGTTCATATTGTAACTCTAGTTAAGAGTTGAAAGAGTCAACCCTGACCACTAGTAGGCTATTGGGTCGTGTTATAACCCATCCACTAGGAGGAAAAAGAGTTCCATTCTTTTCAAGGGAATTTTGTTCCATAGACAAGAAGAGTAATTGAGAGGGAAATGGAGAGAGCACATAGAGAGGATTTGTGCACTGTAGTAACCCATGGGCCATAGGCCTTACTTCTTTGTACTTGCAACCATTTTCTGTTTAGAGAAAGAGAGCAAAGTGACCTTACCTTCTACCATGGTTCTCTTGAAAAGGTTTCACAGGATATATTTCATGTCAATTGTGGTTTGTGAGTTCTTATTTCATTATTCTCTATTCTTTGCATAATTATGATTTTCATGTATACACAATAAATAGTAATTTAAAGATCGATAAATCTAAAGAGAAATAAACCCTCATAGGTAGATTTCAGTCTTTTTAGTATAATTTTATCAAATTTGTTGTGACGAACTCTCCAATGGAATATCCATGACAATTTACAGATCACAAATGCAAAGCAGAGAACAATCCACACACCAAAAGAGTTGAGTACAAGGGAGAAGTGATGCAGGGCATACCTACCTGCACTTAAAAGAAATTAAATCCAAACTGAAACAAAAACACATAAAAAATACGCTCCAACTCATACTTTAATTAAAAGGAAAATAATTACACAATACGGGCATTTTTGCCTTGGCCACCTCTACCATGGTTGTAGGCTTACCATAAATTTATACAAATGGATCTCAACTAAAAATTAGTTCTGATCATAAAATATCTCCTAAAATCTCCCCATATCCTAAAAACCCTTTCATACTTTACTAATTACTTACAGGATCTCAACTAAAAATTAGTTCTAGATCATAAAATATCTCCTAAAATCTCCCCATATCCTAAAAACCCTTTCATACTTTACTAATTACTTACATACCTTAATTTACGGAGAATATCTCTATTTTTTTCCTCCAACAAAATTTCTCCAAATATGTCGATGAGGAAGTCTCTCAATATTTATAGAAATAACCCCTATCTTAATAAAATTAATTTATAATCTCTCAATTGAAATTATAATATTAATCATTTTTTTCTCAAAATAAAAACTCCTTATGAAAAACCAATTTGAGAGCTAATGTTCCTGCATCAGACTCCCCAAGTAGAAAAAAGTTTCATGGTCTCTTGACCATGAGTCATTGTTGGCCATGTCCTCCTCAATCCCATATATAATTTTGTTGTCGATCATCGACTTTGTCACGTTGTTGTTGTTTTGCATATGCTTCTCGAATTCCACTGTAATTCCACTCCTTATTTTCTTGCTGCAAAACATTTGTCTTCACCATGCTTTTGCTCACCATTTCAAGAGAAATTTTCCCATCCACAAAAGCCATCAAAAGAAGAGTATACAACCAGACCAATATACCTTCACCCTTATCCCATGCTTGTAAACTTGTTGCCTGAACTCTTTGCTCTGTGTCAATCTGTTGATTAAATTTTGTCTTGATATTGCCAATATATTCTTCAACCTTCATATTTACTGCATCTTTCTTCACACCAACTTTTAGAAGTTGTCCACCCTCACATTTTGCCTTTGGTTCATCATCCCTGACGAGCATTCCGTTCAAGTATTGTCCTTCATCTCTTCCAAGAATAAAATTTGGACTTTGTTCTCTTTCTTCATCTCTCTCAATCTTCATGAAAATTTCAAAAGATTGTTAATCACCTGTAACGAAAATTGGAATCACATACAAATCATATTTAAAAACATCAGGTTCTTTAGCTTCATTTGATGTCTCCAACACCAAATCTCCATCAACATCATCACCATTTTTTGCTAACAGATTTTCCTTACTCAGGTTCACCTTTGTGAACTGCTTCCTCGTACTCAACTGCTTTGAGTTCTTCCTTCAATCTGTGTCTCAGCTTTTATCTTTGCTTCTTGGCCCATAATACTTCAACATGCCACTTAACCTTTTTCCTCAGGTTCCACCCATACCTTTGGTTCTCCTCATCCTGTTGTAGCAACTCCTTAAGAACATTCAATTGTGCCTTCATCTCAGACATCTCTTTCTCAATTTCCTCATCACATTGTTTCCCTATGCCAACTGCTTTGGCATCTCTGTGGCTCCCATCAAATTTCTTCAAATGACTTCCCATAGTCATCTTCATCTTCCCTTTTTGTGAGCTTCTCGCTGCCCACTGTGACTTACAAATTACCTCTACAGTAATAGACCTCTTTCTTGCTACACACCCCTCACCAAGCTCCTCCTCTTAGCTTAGATTTTTGGCATTCTTGGTCCCCTTCTCTGCAACCATTTTGAGCACTCCTTGCTCTTCTAGGTTTCTGCAGTTACTATTTTTCCTCCATCACAACTACGCTAGCTGTCAGAATTCTCGCCACATCCTCCTTCTCAATTGCTACTACCACATCTAAATAATTTTTGTTCCAACACTTATAACCTCAAATGTTGCAACCTCCAATTCTTGTCACTTCATAACACTGGGTTCCACTTTAATTTAATCAAAACTAGTTTTCCATGACTCGAAGTTGATTCTTTTATGCACAACGCAAGCTCTTTCATGCAGGCTTCACATTGATCTGATCCACACTCAGTTGATTCCTCGCAAGCTCTTTCATGCAGGCTTCACATTGATCCGATCCACACTCAGTTGATTCCTCGCAAGCTCCTCCACATGGCTTGTTCATCCAAACACTCCACGAGTCTCTTCAACACTTTATTTTCATTATAAGTCTGTTGCACGACAAGATTTTCCACGCCGATAGAAATTCTACGTACATGAGCAGCAACATGGAATAATCTCTAGCATATGTATACTTCAATTTTCCACCAGAATACAATACAACAATCACCAAGACCAATAATGACCTTCAAAAATACGTATAAAAATCATAATATCACAATCAAATGACCAATCGAAAATTTCCACAACAATCAACGTTCCACAAAAGCTAAAGGAAAAATAATGACTAGTGTTCAAGAGAGTAGAAAATTGACAAATGTGAATCAACCACGCAACATCCTTTTTTGCAAACATAGTGAACACTGCACACCCCACTGACTTACTCTATCCAACACAACAATTCATCAAAGTAGCTCCATGCTTGACAAATTTCACAGGCTCAACTGACTCTACATAGCTTTATAGATCCACGATGGCGGCTAGCTATTCCATAGCTCTCACACTTCTCACCAAGGTTTACAAACATGATACATATGTTCTCACATGATTCGATAACCAGTCCAACTCTCATCTTCGCTTCTCCAACCAAGCATTGGAAGGATGCACGATCCCCACAATCCATTTATGAGATTGTCCCACAACATATATTATAGGTCTTGCATCATGATACATACTCCACAATATCCAAATGTTGGTCGCACCAACAACGCTTAGTCTACGATTTCTCTTGGTATGGATTTACAGTTTCAACAACTGCTGGTAACTCATCACCAGAGAGCTCCACCAATATCAAACTATGAACTATGCAGGAAAGTGGGCTCGTCCTCGATCTAGATCTTCTCCTTCAACGTCCATATATCTTGTCCACAATCTGCAAACTACAACACACTTGTATCCTTATACGCTTACAGTAATAATTTCTCTCGCTTGGACAAGACAACTCTATCACACAACTAGTTTTCTCTTATATTAGACAACACAATTGCAAACAAATCTTATCCTTCTCTCAATCCCAAAGAGAAAACCATACACTTTGATACCAAATGATGTAGGGCGTACCTGCCTGCACTTAAAACAAATTTCACACCCAAACAAAAACACAGAAAAAAATACACTCCAACTCATACTTTAATTAAAAGGAAAATAATTACATGACAATACTGGCATTTCTTCCCTGCCCACCTCTGCCATGGTTGTAGGCTTACCATAAGTTTATACAAATGGATCTCAACTAAAATTAGTTTTAGATCCTAAAATATCTCCTAAAATCTCCCCATATACTAAAAATCCTCTCATACTTTACTAATTACTTACATATCTCAATTTATGGAGAATATCTCCATTATTTTCCTCCAACAAAATTTCTCCAAATATGTCGACGAGGAAGTCTCTCAATATTTATAGAAATAACCCCTATCTTAATAAAATTAATTTCTAATCTCTTAATTTAAACTATAATATTAATCATTTTTTTCTCAAAAATAAAATATCCTTATGAAAAACAAATTTGAGAGCTAATGCTCCTGCATCATGGAGGTTTGAATTTTGTGGGCAATGTGAGAAACACGTAGCTACCACGTACTAGAACCAAATCACCCACCAAAACTAGAATGCAAATGCTAAATAGAAAAATCTACAAAATGTTATGTTGAGAAAGACCCACTATAAGATAGCAGAGGGAGAGTGCAACCAAAAAGAGGTTTGAAGTTTGGGGGGCACTAGAGTGTAGCTAGAGTGCATACTTTAATCTCATGTCCCTAACTGTCATTAGGGCCTTGACGGAGCTAGTGTTGTTTTTCCACAGCACTGAAGAATCTAGGTTAGGGTTTTAGAATCTTTGACACAACCAACTCAAATGCCACAACAAAATAAATTCAATAGTAAATCAACACATGTACAAATAGACAACATTTTACAATTTTTCAACAACCCAACTTCATTATATTAACAAATTGTAATATAACTGTCTAGGGATCCCGTACTATGGATCATGGCCCTCATACAATAACTGATACAATAATACAAACTAGGGCTTGATGTCAACAACTATGACAACCATTCTACATTGAACAAGATACAACTAACCTATTGGATGATGTAGTGCACCATCACAGCTCCACTTGTTTGTACCTTGAACACATTTGTTGGTCCTTTTGCTTCCAATCTGCAATGACACTAATCTACCTCTATCAATGTAACCTACTCCTTTAGGTCACTGAACACGACTCTCCAATCTACCATATAACTGCTTATTAGTCCATCAATGAATCCAACTCATGTTGGCAAAAAATTTAAAGTAGTGAAGATCCAGGGTTTGACCTGAGTTGCCAACAAACGAGGTCGTCATAGTCTAGCTTTTCGCTGACATTTTCACTCCCTTTATGCAAAGGAGCGTCTCACTCGAGGCGATCCAAAACCATTAGAATAGATAAGAGATCTAAATCAGTATGAAGATATTATTTGCACCATGGCCCTTTTATTACCCACGCAACTATGTTACAACCAATACATGCATTCATAAAAGAATAAATAGAGACATCATTCTTTTTTCCCCTAAGAAAAATCGTAATTTTATTAATAATAACAAAATTACATTTTGTAGATGCTGAAGCACATATCCAAAAGCAAGTCGAAAACTGTTGTTCAAAAGACATAAATGAACAGAAAGAAAATATTGTACAAATGGAGAGAAATTATACTTTTCTCCCCTTTTTTTCTCGACCTTTCGCCACTCCCCTTGAGTCGGCAAGGATGAAACAAGTGCTAGAGAAGTATCCTCCAAAATGCGAGGATTTTCCTTGTATGAATCTGGGTGATCTGAAGTATGATGTCTTTTGGTACCGTTGGTATCCATTGTGTCTGGGATTTTCCCCGACAAAGTGTCCATCAGATCATGTGATACAAATTCCTTTATTTCTGGTTCCTTGAATGGCAGGTTACTCTCTTTGGGAATGGGGTGTTCCTTTTCCTCTTCTTCCTCCATATCAGAGACATCCAGGTCTAGAGGGGGGAATTGCCATCCCTTGGGTTGTTTTCCTACTTTCTTCTTCCTACGCACATATTTTTTAGCTTTTGGGCACATATTTTGAAGATGTCCTGTTTGGCAACAAATTCTGCATCTGAATGCATTATTTTTGTAATCTAGTATCTGTGTCCAGCACCCCTGTTAAATAGAGACATCATCCATTTAAAGGAAACAATAAATTTTTAAAGAAGGTTATGCATGAATCGAACAACATAGATTGTTTGAGAACTCCTTTTATATTAAGATTTCCCAACTATTACATCACAGATCAAACAAACTTGCGGGATCCACTCAAGTCAAAGATTGCACCAGATTTTACAGTACATGGATTAAAACTTTTGCACAGATGTAGAGTCCTACGGGAAACTACTAGTAGCAATAGAAAGCACACAGACCAAAGGTTATGTATATGAAAAGATTGCTCGATTTGTCCCTCTATGTCTTCTTTTATAGGCTCGCTCGCTTGGTCTGGTATTCGTGGAAGTTGCTTGATCCCGCCTTTGATTTGGTCCTCTTTGACAAAATCCTAGTGCCTTTTCCCTTTTCCTATTGATTCTTTTAAAATTAACCCTGCTTACCTATTTCCGTAGGCACGCTTCCCTATTTTCTGATTGCTCAGGTCCCAATATTTAATTTTCTGTCGCATTCAAATTTTTGGTAACCTGCTTTCGATGGTTGTATCCATTTATCCTTTGCAACTATTGTTTTCCATATTTTCCAAAAGCAAAGGACCCAACATGATCCGTAAATTGTCGTGGATATTCCATTGGACATTTCTTCACAACAAATCTGATAATAATATATATTAAAATTATGAATTTCCACATTATTATAATTTTATTAAACTTTAAGATTTCTAAACTTAATTGTAATTAGTGCATGCATGCAAATAAAAATTAGGTAGAAAAGTAGAGAACGACAAAATAAGCTCACACACACACATAAGACATAAGATATGCTCTTTGGGAAACCTTTTCGGGAAAAAACCCAACTTGAAGGTGAGCCCACTTCGCTCTCTTTCTCTGTTTGGAAATATGACTGCAGGTACAAAGAAGTAATCTTTGTGGCCCATGGACTGCTACAGTGCACATATCCTCTATGTGTGCTCTACCTCCTATATCTCCTCGCTATATTTGCTTAGCTATGGAACAAAATGCTCTCAAAAGAATGCCTCTTCCTCCTAGTGGCTTGATTATAACACAACATGATAGCCTACTACTGGTTAATTTTAACTACATTAACTCTTAACTAGAGTTACAATATAGACTCTTTTAGAGTATTTTACATCACAAACACATGGCTAGCCCATTTTCCATGAATAATGGGGGTTGACACGACATCCTCTCGAATTATAGGTGTGAAAACATGAATGTCAACTTCTGAGTGGCATAACTTTTGCATACTGACTCCGAATGACGTGCTTCTTGCGCCGTTGGAAAGATCTATGTGTGTAGAACAACAAAAATTGGTGTGGTGTTAAAATGACAAAGTTTTACCTCCCAAAAACGTCGTTTGATGCCTCAAAATTCTCTTGGAAGGTTTCAGACCCTGTTTTGCCAAACTGGGTACCGCCGGTGAAAACGGTCCCATGTGTTGATTCCTCTAATTTTTCCACTTTAAATGTGTTGAAATGTATGACAAACAATATAATGATCCAATTCGAATCACAACAACTCATAGGGTCTTCTTGTGAGTTGTTCACAACTCCTAGACTACCCACTGCTGCTCCTTAACACTTAGAGGCTTCTTCCCTCTATTGCCTTCTTGTGCTGCTCCAATGAAAACAAACTTAGGGCATGGAGGGTTGCCCTCTATCACTGTAAGATGTCCTTCTCTTCAACAAACTTGGGTTCAAGGACTGGTCCACTTCGTTGCCTTCTTTTGTCCTTCAAAGAGTCAACTTTTGACCTCCAAATCTTTGCCTCTCCTAGCAGACTTATAGTCCTTCACGGTCTACACTTAGGGCACACTGAAAACCTATTTGCTTCCCTCCTAACAATCACAAGATGCCCAAACAACTTATATACAAACTAGGACAACCATCCACTAGCAAGCAAATGAATTTGAAAACATCAACAACATACCTTTTCACACTTTCTGGGTTTTTACATATTGTTGTAAGATCTTGACCTGGTTAGAGCTTCTAATAGTCCTTGTTAGCCCTTCCTTTCTGTTGCCAAAAGACCACCTCAACTTGTGGTCCTCCTCTACCTACAAGCTCCCTTCCTTCACTGGTTCCTAGGGTTGCTTCTAGCCCTCATTTAGGCCTTTTGCCCCCCTTCAAACCTGAGGTGCAGGGCTCGATCCTCTTCCCAACAATCACAAAAAATGCGGCCTATTTTAGAGGTTTGTACCACACAAAAATATGCCCATAAATTATCTTCTCCTACTCGGTCTTGCTCCTTATCAACTTGGCCCTCAAGACAGTCATAAGAAGTCACAAAACAAATCCTTCTCACCTTCACTTGAGCCCCTTCTAATCTACGACCTATTTCATATGTCTGCCTTATGATTTGTTTCTCCTTGGATGTGAGGAATGAGGTCTCTCCTCTCTTCTATTTATACCTTCTCTTAGGCTAATGTCCAGCCCTTCCAAAGGGTCTCCTCAAGTGAAGCCGACTTGATTTTATGGGAAAATTAGCCCACACAAACATATAAAAATCAATATTTCACAAAATATAAATCGTGTCTTGGTGCTTGAAGCAACACCTTACTCCTCTAAGGGTACTCTTCCATCTCCAAGTGTTAAATCAACAAAAATCTCCTTGGTTTCACGCCCACAAGCTCGGGTGCAAATCCCACATCTTAGGTACTTAGCCCACAAACGACTTTGTGGTGCCAAATTCCTCCACAGCCCTATACTCTAGGGTTTGGAGTACCTCTCAAGCTACAAATCTTAACAGCTAGATGGAACTAGAGACCATTGGAAATAAACAATGGAGATGGAGACAATGACCAGTAAAAGGCTAGAAATATGGTCCAACTTTTACCCAAAATATAAGAAAAAATACTATTAAGAAATCCAAAATAAGAAAAAATAGACTATACCAATTTCACATCCCTATGCACCACTATAACTAGAGCCCTAACGAATCTAGAAAGAGACAAAGACGAAATAGACCATAAAAACATAAATAAAAATTAACAAAAAGACAAAAAAAATAGTTTAGGGGCAGCCGTAAAACATAACTAGCATTTGCACCTAATGTTGCAAAGGAAACGCCGTAAGGCATAGTGTGTGGAAGAATATTGAAATGTGAATAGGCTTTTGTGGGCTTTTTTGAAAGCAAGGGTTGATGATTTCGAGTTTTAATTTGAGGAAGCCATGCCGAAAACCATTGAAATGGAATGCAAGTAGCCATAAATATGCATTGAACCTGTTTAGAGACCTTTGTTTGTAGTTGGTAAAAATTGTGGAGTTAAAGGTGAAGATAAATGAATGAATCCATGCGAACAACAACCGGGCAACCATATTGATTTGGAAAGGGCTATTTAAGAAATCATTATTCAAATGGGAAATTAAATTAATATGAAGATTATTGAAAACATGTATTATATTCATTAAATCAATTGATTTTGTCAATAAAACATGTTAAAACCCATTGACAATGAATTGGTTGTGAGGACATAAACTATCAAAATGGTATTGATCTTGAAACATCCCTTTTTAAGTTTGAAATGGAAAACACAAATAGTTGTGAGGACATAAACTATCAAAATGGTATTTGATGTTGAAATCCTTTTTTAAATGTGAAATGGAAAATACAAATAGTGTATTGTAACATCCTTTTTTAAGTTTGAAATGGAAAACACAAATAGTTGTGAGGACACAATCCATGAAAACGGTATTTGATCTTGAAACATCCCTTTTTAAGTTTGAAATGGAAAATACAAACAGTGAATTGTAATAAAAGAGGTTCGAGAAGGAATATAATAGTCTAAAGAACATTGTGCTTGTCATTCCATATTTGAAGTTGTACGAAAACATGGTGGAGGTAGCTAAGACCTGAAGAAGCAGTAATGGACCTGCAAAATGTATATTTTGTTAGAATTAGTAATATGTAAATCAGCTGCGGAAATTTATTAGTAATACTTTGCAGGTGAGTTGTGTTAAAATGAATCTGGAATGAATGGAAATGAAGTTACCTTTGCTATGGGGATTTATATATTGTTAGTGGAAGATGCATGGTGAATAACGACATATTGAACACCATTGGAGGTTAATGCGTAGCTGGAGATGCAGTTTTTTTGCTTGCCAGTCTACTTGTAGTTGTGCAGGTATGTTATTTCTGAGTCCATGTGGCATGTTGCAAAAGAAAGAAAAGGTTAGAATGAGATGTATAGATAATATAAAGACATTCTAATACTTGCTTATTTACTAATATTGATTAAAGTTGGTTGTTGTTGAAAGATATGAAAAGTATGTTATGAAATAGAATGAGGTAAATAAATGGAGGAAACCTTTTGTTGATGTCAAAGTATGGGTTGGAGAAGATTATCTGGAGGCAGCATTGAATGGAGAATGTCTTCTGCGTGTTTTCTGCGAGCAATGTTGTTGTTGTCCTTCATTTTACTGTAACGATCGAAACTGAATGCGGGATTAATCCAGAGATCTTGTAGAGAAGGCACTCTTGAAATAGCTGTGAATGTGAGACCTTGACATTCTGTTTTTCCAATGTCAATTGTTGCTTTTGGAAGTGTCATACCTTGAGATTTATGTATGGTTAAAGCCCAAGCCATCTTCAGTGGAATTTGTGCACGTCCATTTCCTTTTACTGCTGGAATAGGCAAGTGAGTGGGGTTTCTTTCATCCCAAGGAGGCCCGATGTATTTGGGAAAATCTACGACAACAAATGTTGGAATTTGTGGTGGTGCAGTTGATTCTTTGTAAAAGATGGTTACAATTTCTCCGAGGGAACCATTAACAAGTCTAGCTGAAACCCAAAGGTTGGAAGTTAACATAACATTTTCGCCATTGCATAGTAATACAATTCACCCAAGTTGCTCATCTTTTGAGGAAATGTTGGAATATGTGTTGTCATCTTCAGCAATGGATCTTGCGATTGGAGTGTTTAGAGATTTCATCATTTTCTTATTATGGACCATTGTTTGAGTATTTGTTGGAAATAGATGCATGGAATCATGGAATGAACATATTTCATCTTTTGATAAAAAGGAATATGTGCGCGACATGAGTACGTTGTAGTTGTCGATTGTTGGATTTGCATCTCTAATGTTCTGGAGAATGTTCCTGAAAGTAACCTGTGCGATGTTGTCGCCTTGTTGATGAAATATTGTGTCTAATGTGGTGACTGTGTTGAAGGTGTTCCATAGTGCACTTCCGTGGCTTGTCCCTACATATAGAGGTATGTCTTTGACGGGTGGTAGCTAACTGAGATCACCAACCAATATAATGGAACATCCACCGAAAGGAGTGTTTCTTTGCTATGGAAATGCCTCTCAAAGACGTTCATCAATATGGCTGAGAAGCTTTGGCCCAATGAAGCTCATTTCATCGATTAGTATGTACCTTATATGCCTAAGTTCTTCTTGGAATTTTGCAAGAGCATTACCTTCTAAGGGCATAAGATCCTTTATAGGAAGGTGCAGAGCAAAATGGATTGTCGATGCTTGTATGTTGAAGGCAGCAACCCCTGTAGGGGTGAGGAGCATGATCGGTGAAGGTTCTGTGCTTGCAAGGCTTATGAGCATATCTTTGATGCAATTGATAAGGAGGGATTTTCCTATACCAGCAGTGCCTTGTATTATCATTCTGAGAGCGGTTAAATAGTCCTTCTTAGCAAAATGATTAGAAATAATATTTAGAGATTTTCTTTGCATTGGAGATAATGTAGTAAGGGTCGCCAGGATATGTTGATGTGAAGAAGAACGTCGGGCAACCGAGTTGAGATATCATGTCCATTAGTTCAATTTTATCTTTGTGCCAAAATGATCTTGTTCCATGTAAAGAGCTACCAAATCACATGACTTGCTCTACCAATTGCTCATCTGGAAATTGTTCTAATCATATGTTTAGATCTTTAATAGATATTGGGAAGTTATCTGTGATGTTCTTTTTCATGAAAATCGATGTTGTTGCTTGACTGTGATGTTGCATCATGAGATTATATATGTAATAACGAAAGCGTGGGTGCTTTCGAAATCTGTTATCATAGTAACGTATGAGATGAAGTGCATATTCATGTAATTGCACTACTTTCATTCTTGCCTGATTTGGCATTACAGCTCCTGTCAGAAAAAGGGTGGGGAAAGCCATAGAGAGTAGACCTTCTGTGTTGTATTCATTGATTGGTGATAAACCAATTGTTGGCCACTCAATTGTAGTATTGGATTGGTGGTTGTAAGCATGTAAATAATGGTGGATTTCTTGGATTTTTGTATTTGTATTAGGTATGATGGGTACGAATGATGATGTTTGGTTTACGAATGGGTCTGCGGAATCTTCGGTGAGCTCATGTGGTGGTTCAAGTGAAAGGTGGACAGTGGTTTCTGTAGTATTGGAATGGTGAAGGGAGGAGGAGACATCGATGGGGACTGCTGGTAAGGATGCCAGTGCGTTGTTATCAATACGAACATTCTTATAGTATGGGTCATTTGCCAATTTGTATTCTAATGCAGCGAGAACGCAATGTCTACTGAAAATTAAATCATAAGCCTTATGGTCATTATTATGACAAGTGAAAATCAGGATGTCCAAGTTTTCAACACGTCGTGGCAACATGTTTGTGATTTTTGTAACGTCTTGAGGAAAACAAATTGTGTGTCCACTGTATTTATATTGGCCACCACGCGCATGTGTTACTTGCACTATAGGGTTAACCCTAGCAATGAGCATTTCTTCTATTTGTGAAAGAGATGTAAGGATAGTTTTGGTATTCTAGTTTTCTTGTAGGTAAAGTGCATAACAAGCGGTATTAGAGCACTTTCCAGGGCAAGCTAGATGTACCTCCAATTTTCATAGAAATTTTTTTAGGCTAGAAATGTGTTCCGATGTCTTTAAGCCGTGAGATCTGTCATTGAGCACATAAACTTGCGGATTTGGGGAGGCATACACATAAAAACTACAAGAGGTGGTCACAATTGTTGGACTCCCTCGTAACCCCTATGGGTAACCCTTGAAGCTCTTATTGTTGGACTAAAAAATTCATTGACTTGCAGGTAGAGTATATCAAAGTTATTAGTGGTTCAAAAATGATCACTAAAAAGGTATGGAATAAAATCCATTATTTATAACCTCATCATAATAACTACCGGCAAGACATATGGTGCCTCATTTTTCCATACAAATATTTTAATATTATATCAGTTCCAAGAATTACCAATATTATAGTTGACACATCATCAAATGCAGCAATATGTTTCATGCCTCAGAGAGATGGTTTACCTATTGAGATATTTTATAAGCCCACAATCCTAAAAAAAGTCACTAATTTCCGTGTTTCCAATGATGATAAAAAAATATTCAAATTTCTCACCAACTCCAATATCTTCAAGGATGCAACCATCCATGAATCGAAACAAAACAAGTATCTAGAGGAAAGAGCTAAGTTGCGAGAGGGAAATCCCATGCTTAAAGGTATTATGTTGTTGGAAACACTATATGATCTGTAGGACATTTCAAAGGCCCTCCAAAGACCAAGACACAAAAATCGCCAATGATGCATGAGAAAATAGACCTAAACTAAAAAGGGTCCCAAGTTTGTAAATATTGGTACCCTTTCTACTCTATACGAACTTCAATTATTTAGATAAATATTCAAGAAATAATAAGAGATATATCCAAGATATCAAGAATTACAACACCTAAATAATCCAACATGTGAATCTAATCACCCCCCCACATTTACCTAGTTTCACTGGTCTAGCAGGGTAAACATGAGAGGAGAATTACTATAATATGAACCGTCCTCCTAGATCTAATTAAGAAAGTGGAACCAAAAAACAGACCTCCTACAGGGGTTACAGTTCACTCATAGGATGAAAAACCACTCCAGGTGGTGAAACCCTTAGACGAAACCCTTTTTATCTGCCCTAGGCCCACAAACTCATCTAAAACAAGGCATGCATGTAGATATAGGCCTCCAACTACATGCACAACACTGCTTCCAAGCGGTTAGAGCCCAATTTATCCAGTTCTTAGAATGTGTTTCAGAGATCAATACCACCTTTTCAGGCCTACCTCCAAACCACTACCTAGAATTGCTTGAGATTTTCTAAAATCCTACTTAACATGGAAACAAAACTAAACATTCAATCTCAACTGAAAATCTTGACCTAGACCGCCTAGAAAATAATAAACATTTCATCAAACATGTGTAAAACACGTAAGATACATGTCATAAATGTATATCTGATCATAAACATTTGAGATTCATCTGAGAATCACCGAGAAGGCCTTTTTCCCTCTCCATATAGATACAACAATATTTATTAGTCAATACATTTATCAAGCAATCAATGAATAAACCATTCATGACAAGAGGCATACATGATAAATATCATATAACCAAGATATAACCATAAAATAACTAACATAGAAACCATGGAAATTCAGCGATAATATCTCCAACATAATCACAAAAAATATACATGAATCACAATATAGGAATAGCTCCTAATAACATATGAAATTATCAATCAAGTCAGGGACTTCTACTTACCACCCGACCGTATATTGTCCTAAACCAAATCTCTTTCATCCTATTACCCCCACGCCATATTCCAAGCATTAATGTGGGGTCTCATGGAATAAACCAAGCAAACCCTAACCAGGGTTTTCAGAGGCCAGACAACCTCAACCTTCAACTAGTGATTCCACCTCACGATCGAACATCACTAACACGAACCAAATCGGTCTCTACCCAAGCTTTCTAGGGCTCCAGGAACTAGTGTCCCAATCCACAACCTTCCAGGGCTCTAACATGTTTGTGGTTTTACTACTGACACCATGACAATCACAACATGAACACCATATCATATATTGGAGCGTTATAAAACAACTCGATGTGGTTTTTATTTACTAATATAGAATACAATGCATAAATTAAATTGCCAAGATAATAATTACAATTACAATACATAAATTAAATAGCCAATATAAAAATTGTGAATATCACATTTACAAAATAAAATTAGTAATTAAGTTTGACCTCATCTTGATCTCTAATTGCAAATCATGTTAAAATAGCATTACAAATGAGGTGAACATATAAATTTTTATAAAAAATCTAGGAAAATTTGTGCTTCTCAAATCAGAAATGATGCAGGAGCATCTGGTCAACAGGGTAAAAACAGAGAGAAGGCAGACAAATTTTCCAAAGAGGACTGGGAACATGGTTTGATGGATGGGCAGTAACACTGCCTTGGTTATTTTTTTTCTTTTATTGTTGTTTTTATTTACTTATGTAATGTTTTCTTTAATTACCAGAAGCAGAGAAAAACAATAATGTGATAGTTTACTTTTAATTAGGAACAGTAACAAATTAGGAATAGTTTTATTCTTGCAAAATAGGAACCGAATGTGTCAGTTAACAACCAACTGTAGAAACGAATAACCAACAACAGTTATGTAATAAGAACTACCTTTGTAAACAGAACTATAAAAAGAGCGGAATGACCCATTGAGAGGGTTCCGAATTCGTGAAATTAAACAAGAAGCAGAGATAATAAAGGATAAGATATTCTGAGCATTCAAATAAAAATATACTGTGTTCAATTGTGTGATAGTGCAGATACAACTCTTTTAAAGCTAGGTTGTCAAGCAGAGCACGCTACAGGCGTTGCGAAAAGGAAACAACAATATACTGGCGAAATTTCCACAACTGATATACACGCCCGAACCTCAGGTATGTGATATAATGCACAGTCATTATCATTCATGCAATTAACATTCCACAAAATCACGATACATTGCTAGAAAAATATATTTTACATATAGAAGAAGCCCTATACAAGTTCCATCATATGCTGTCCAAAATGACCGAGCGACTCAAGCTACAGGCATAGCAAAGAATATTTACAGTGGAAGAAATACAAGTTTACAGCCAAGGTTCGACATCAAAACAAAAACCGAAGACCATGAAAGACAGACTCAACCCTAACAACCTAGGTCTACACACAAGTCCGACCTCAAGGGTCTGAGAAGCCCAAGACAAACAACTAGTAAACAGTAAAAGAAAGAACTACCCGAGACTTGCAGATTGTTGAGGACTTGAGGAAGGCCACCGTGCACAGTCCTCCCTGCAAGGTAGCGAACAGAAATGTTAAATGGGTCGGCATACATATAGAAGAAACCAATGTTAAAAAGGAACCAGAACACAGAAACGAATACAAAGTTGGGTTTACCTGTACATGGCGCCAACACCTCCAATAGAACCAGAAGGAATACCTGCCCACGAAGGAGCCGAAACGTAAATAACAAAAGGAGAAGCGAATAAATCATTCTGGCATAGAGCACAGACTTACCAGTATGGTTTGCGAAGTCGTCAACTGAAAGCGTTGTCACCAGACCACCAGGAGCAGAGCCACCAAGAAAATCGTTGCAGAAGAGCACGGATATACCAAGCGAAATACAGTAGCAGATAGTAAGGAGGCAAACCCATACATTAGCAGACAGCGAGGAGACAAACCCCAACCAAACAAAGGCACCCATAAAATCGCTCGAATACAAAGACCAACAAGAGTTTCGAAGAAAACAGCTGAAGACGAGTCGAGAACAATCACTGAGACCCTAGCTGCATAAAAGTATTTTCGAAACTTACCATCAAACTGAGCAGACGCCATTGAAACAAGAAGGACTGAACATAAACCAACATCATTGTTGAAATAATAGTAGGGCATCGAACCAGTGGGTCGAACCATCCATAGAACCCACAAACAACAATAGAGGTCACACATTTGCAGAGCGACGAAGTAATACAGTAACCGGGACAGACAAAAGTGTAATGAGCGCGAAGGGTCGAGAACCAAAGTAAAAACCCTCAACCCTAGTGGGGTTTTCGAGACGCACAGCTGTCGAATGGAGGCGAGACGGAGGTACCACCCTTCATTAAAAACAAATCCAAAGTACCGATTCCGCAGATTGCCCATATAATTAAACAATAAATAAACACATCATAACCCTTGCCACGGTGTAATACACGTCAACAGGTGGAGCATTGGGATCACGTGGGTTGGCCCCATCAAGTGGTATTAGAGCAGTTTTTTATATATATATATATATAGAGGAAGATGGCAGAGGTGCAAGCACCAAGACGAGGACGTGGGAGAGGTGGACGCCGAGGAGCAGATGAAGGATTGAGAGAGCAGGTTAGAGTTCTTATAGCTCGTTTGGAAGCAGTGGAGGCGGGTAGGCGAAGAGACTCGGAACTTGGAGATGACAGTGAGGAGGAAGCGGTAACTGCTACCGATGGGTCAGATGAAGAAGCTCCAGAATTGAGACTGCTGCGTTCAATTTTATTGGCCAGCAGCAAACCCAAAACAGAGATTTCTAATTACGATGGCAGTCTGTCTGCAGATGTCCTATTGGACTGGATAAGTGAACTAGATAAATATTTCGAAAATGAGGAAGTCAGGGAGGATAAAAGAGTCAAGTTCGCTGCTACTAAGTTAATGGGACATGCCCTCTTGTGGTGGGACAATGTCCAAGCGGACAGAAAAAGGTTGAACAAATTGCCCATACGAAAATGGTCAAGAATGTTGGCAAAATTGAAAGGCAAATTTCTGCCGAAAGATTACCAGGTTGAACTATGTCGTCAAGTACAAAATTTGAGACAGAAGGGTATGACTGTCAAGGAGTATACAGAAGAGTTTTACCGAGTAAATCTACGTGCTGGCTATACGGATGAAACTCCAGAAAAAACAGCGAGGTACGTAAATGGCTCGAGGATGGAAATTCTGGATGAAATCAGTATTCTTTCTCCCCGAAGTATTGAAGAAGCCTTTCAGAGTGCTGTGAAGGCTGAAGAGAAAATCAATCGGAAACAGAATAACAAGAGAGGGAGAGGGAATGGCAGAGGACGGGGACAGTCCTACGGTAGAGGAAGGACTGCTGCGAACAGCGAAGAAGGCAGCAGTTCTAAAACTTCAGGGACAACAGAGAAAGGAGAAAGCACCAGAGGAGGTCGGTCATATCAGCGAGGACGAGGAAATGGCCGTGGAAGAGGGACTAGTGTCCAGTGCTACAGGTGCCATAAATGGGGGCATCGATCCTTTGAATGTCCAGAAGTTGAACAGACAGGTCAGAGAGGAACATTTATGATACAGCCTGAAGAAGCTGAAGCACAACCACGGGAGGTGGAAGACATGGTGGAAACGGGAGAAGCGTTGACTTTAAATAAAGTGCTGCTAAAACCAACCAAGGAGGTGGCTGAACCAACACAGCGAAAAGCACTATTCCGGACAGTCTGTAAATCGCATGGAAAATGCTGCAAAGTGATAATATACAGTGGGAGTACGGATAACTTGGTTGCCACTGATATGGTGGAAAAACTGGGGTTGAAAAGGCTGAAGCACCCCACACCTTACAAGGTGTCGTGGCTACAGAAAGGCCACCAGCTGTTAGTTGATGAACAATGCGAAGTAGAGTTTCACATTGGCAAGTACCATGACACAGTGGTCTGTGATATTATGCCAATGGACGTGTGCCATATACTTCTTGGAAGACCATGGCAGTATGATCGGAAGGTGACACACGATGGAAATACCAATTGCTATAAATTTACGAAGGATGGGGTTAAACACACACTTGTACCCATCAAAGAAGAAGAAACAACAGAATCAAGTGGAACAAAGGCACTGTTAATTGGAGGAAAACAGTTTGTGAAACAGGTAGAGGAAAATGAAGTTAATTTTGCAGTTGTGAGGAGGATGAAACCAGTGTTACTGAACTTGGAAAAATCAGAACTGCCTAAGGAAATACAGGAGCTATTGGAAGAATTACAAGAGATTGCGGCTGATGAGTTGCCTGATAAATTGCCTCCTAAGAGGAGTATCAGCCATCACATTGATTTTATACCAGGATCAAGCTTGCCAAATAAGGCAGCGTACAGAATGAGTCCGAAGGACAATGAAGAAGTGTGCAAACAAGTACAGGAGTTGTTGGATAAGGGACTAATCAGAGAAAGCCTGAGCCCCTGTGCAGTACCAACAGTACTAGCACCCAAGAAAGGTGGAGAATGGCGAATGTGTACCGATTCGTGGGCTATAAACAAAATCACGATTCGATACAGGTTTCCTTTTCCTAGAATGGACGACATGATGGACTGTCTTAGTGGGGCAGCTTATTTTACGAAAATAGATCTGAAGAGTGGGTACCATCAGATCAGGATTAGAGAGGGAGACGAATGGAAAACAACCTTCAAGACCAACGAAGGACTGTACGAATGGCTGGTCATGCCATTTGGGTTGAGTAACGCTCCGAGTACTTTTATGAGACTGATGAATGAAATGTTAAAGGAATTTATTGGAAAATTTGTGATAGTCTATCTGGACGATATTTTAATTTTTAGCAAGACGAAAAGAGAACACCTTCAGCATATTCGAAGGGTATTCGAAAAGCTGCAGCAGAACAAGCTGCTGATAAATTTGAAGAAGTGCACTTTCTTGCAGAAGGAGCTGATATATCTGGGATTTGTAGTTGCGGAAAACGAGTTAAAGATGGACCCAGAAAATATTTCAGCAATCATAAGTTGGCCGTCACCTAAGAGTTTGTTTGAGGTACGTAGTTTTCATGGTTTAGCAAGTTTTTATCGAAAATTTATTAAGAATTTCAGTGAGATCTGCGCACCAATGCTAGAGACCATCAAAAAGGCCAACCAACCTTTTTGTTGGACCAAGGTGGCGGAAGACAGTTTCCAACTTCTGAAGCGAAAAATAACGGAGAGGCCGATCTTGAGACCGCCCGATTTTAGTAAACCTTTTCAGGTTCGTTGCGATGCAAGCGGGATAGCTATTGGCGCTGTGCTCAGTCAGGAGGATATACCAGTGGCGTTTTTTAGTGAAAAACTAAATAAGAGTCAGCAGAAGTATTCGTCATATGATAAAGAGTTCTATGCAGTAGTCCAAGCTTTAAAACATTGGATACACTACCTACTAGGCAACGAGTTCGTCTTGTTCTCTGATAATTCAACATTACAATATGTAACGCAGCAGCACAAATTGAACCATAAGCATGCCAAGTGGGTCGAGTACTTACAGATCTTTACTTTTGTGCTAAAACACATAAGTGGGCAAGCCAACAAAGTGGCGGATGCTTTAAGCAGAAGAGCCTTGCTCTTACAGGAAAGTGGCATACAGGTGATGGGATTTGAGTATTTGAAGGATTTGTACCAGATGGACGTGGATTTCAAGGAAGCTTTTGAAGCATGCCAAAATCCTGCCTTAAGGAATACAAGCCCATGGCTAGATTTTAATTTACAGGAAGGATTATTATTTCGAGGTGGACAGCTATGTATCCCGGATTGTTCGATGAGGGAAAATTTAGTAAAAGAGAAACACAGTGGCGGATTAGTAGGACATTTTGGCATCGATAAAACGTTGGAACAGCTAGGACATTTTTATTACTGGCCAAAGATGAACCGGGATGTACAGAGATATGTAACCAGATGCAAAGTCTGCCAACTGGCGAAAGGACACAGCCAGAATACTAGATTATACACACCCCTACCAGTTCCAAGTAGACCATGGGATTCAGTCAGCATTGATTTTGTCCTAGGATTACCTAGAACGCAGCGGGGATATGATTCAGTGATGGTGGTGGTAGACAGGTTCCCAAAAATGGCTCATTTTATTCCTTGTCGGAAAACTAGTGACACCACGAATGTGGCACACCTGTTTTTCACGGAAGTTGTTAGATTACATGGCTTACCTAGGACTATTGTTTCAGACAGGGATGTGAAATTCACAGGACATTTTTGGCGCACCCTGTGGAAAAAGTTGGGCACGCAATTAAACTTCAGTTCTGCGTATCACCCGCAGACTGATGGACAGACAGAGGTGGTGAACAGGAGTTTGGGCAATTTATTACGAAGTTTGACAGGAGAAAATTCACGATTATGGGATCGAGCTCTTGCCCAGGCAGAATTCGCATATAACGATTCGCCCAATCGGAGCACCAGATTTAGCCCATTTCAGATTTTGTATGGAATTCATCCTCGAGGGGTACACGAACTACGAGATTTGGGACAGCTAGAACGGAGAAGTGCAGATGGGGAGGATTTTGCTGAAGCCACGAGTGAACTTCATGAAAAGGTTAAGTTGAGATTACAGGACAGCACGCAGAAATACAAACAGCACGCAAACACAAAGCGACGAGAGGTACAGTTTGATGTTGGAGATGAAGTACTTGCGCACCTGCGCTGGGAACGGTTTCCTAAGGGCACCTACAACAAGTTAAAATACAAGAAAATCGGTCCATGCAAGATTTTTCGAAAATTTTTGGCAAACGCGTATGAGATTCAGCTGCCACCGGACATAGGCATTTCGCCTATATTCAACGTGGCAGACCTGTTCCCATATCATGCCTAGGCGGAAGATGGTAGTACGGTACAGCCAGAATGGGACACCCAGTTAGAGAACAGTCCTTGGAAGAAATAGTTACCTTCAGCCCGGACCCATGAAATTGAAGGGATCCTCAGTACCCAGGTAGCCAAAAGAACGCGCAGAAAAGAATATCTGCGTTACCTCGTCAAGTGGAAAGGTCGTCCAATGGAGGACAGCTCGTGGCTCGACGCGGCGCAGATTCAGAAGGCTGGTTACTCGGTGGAGGAGCTCATGGAACGGAGCCATGAGTTCTCTTTTACCTCGGAAGCCTAATGCAGTAGCATCTAGTCAACAGGGTAAAAACAGAGAGAAGGAAGACAAAGTTTCCAAAGAGGACTGGGAACATGGTTTGATGGATGGGCAGTAACACTACCTTGGTTATTTTTTTTCTTTTACTGTTGTTTTTATTTACTTATGTAATGTTTTCTTTAATTACCAGAAGCAGAGAAAAACAATAATGTGATAGTTTACTTTTAATTAGGAACAGTAACAAATTAGGAATAGTTTTATTCTTGCAAAATAGGAACTGAATGTGTCAGTTAACAGCCAACTGTAGAAACGAATAACCAACAGCAGTTATGTAATAAGAACTACCTTTGTAAACAGAACTATAAAAAGAGCGGAATGACCCATTGAGAGGGTTCCGACTTCGTGAAATTAAACAAGAAGCAGAGATAATAAAGGATAAGATATTCTGAGCATTCAAATAAAAATATACTTTGTTCAATTGTGTGATAGTGCAGATACAACTCTTTTAAAGCTAGGTTGTCAAGCAGAGCACACTACAGGTGTTGCGAAAAGGAAACAACAATATACTGGCGAAATTTCCACAACAGATATACACGCCCGAACCTCAGGTATGTGATATAATGCACAGTCATTATCATTCATGCAATTAACATTCCACAAAATCACGATACATTGCTATAAAAATATATTTTACATATAGAAGAAGCCCTGTACAAGTTCCATCATATGCTGTCCAAAACGACCGAGCGACTCAAGCTACAGGCATAGCAAAGAATATTTACAGTGGAAGAAATACAAGTTTACAGCCAAGGTTCGACATCAAAACAAAAACCGAAGACCACGAAAGACAGACTCAACCCTAACAACCTAGGTCTGCACACAAGTCCGACCTCAAGGGTCTGAGAAGCCCAAGACAAACAACTAGCAAATAGTAAAAGAAAGAACTACCCGAGACTTGCAGATTGTCGAGGACTTGAGGAAGGCCACCGTGCACAGTCCTCCCTGCAAGGTAGCGAACAGAAATGTTAAATGGGTCGGCATACATATAGAAGAAACCAATGTTAAAAAGGAACCAGAACACAGAAACGAATACGAAGTTGGGTTTACCTGTACACAGCGCCAACACCTCCAATCGAACCAGAAGGAATACCTGCCCACGAAGGAGCCGAAATGTAAATAACAGAAGGAGAAGCGAATAAATCATTCTGGCATAGAGCACAAACTTACCAATATGGTTTGCGAAGTCGTCAACTGAAAGCGTTGTCACCAGACCACCAGGAGTAGAGCCACCAAGAAAATCGTTGCAGAAGAGCATGAATATACCAAGCGGAATACAGTAGCAGATTGTAAGGAGGAAAACCCATACATTAGCAGACAACGAGGAGACAAACCCCAACCAAACAAAGGCACCCATAAAATCGCTCGAATACAAAGACCAACAAGAGTTTCGAAGAAAACAGCTGAAGACGAGCCGAGAACAATCACTGAGACCCTAGCTGCATAAAAGTATTTTCGAAACTTACCATCAAACTGAGCAGACATTGTTGAAACAAGAAGGACCGAACATAAACCAACAACATTGTTGAAATAATAGCAGGGCATCTAACCAGTGGGCCGAACCATCCATAGAACCCACAAACAACAATAGAGGTCACGCATTTGCAGAGTGACGAAGTAATACAGTAACCGGGACAGACAAAAGTGTAATGAGCGCGAAGGGTCGAGAACCAAAGTAAAAACCCTCAACCCTAGTGGGGTTTTCGAGACGCACAGCTGTCGAATGGAGGCGAGACGGAGGTACCACCCTTCATTAAAAACAAATCCAAAGTACCGATTCCGCAGATTGCCCATATAATTAAACAATAAATAAACACATCATAACCCTTGCCACGATGTAATACACGTCAACAGGTGGAGCATTGGGATCACGTGGGTTGGCCCCATCAAGAAATATCTTTCAACCTAACCATTTTTAATCTATTCATATTGAAATGTAAATAAAAACAAATTAAAATTTTTTAAACTATTTGTATTAAAATGTAAATAAGCTAAAAATATTGAATACATTAAAATAAAAAATCAAATGAACTACCTGCAAATTCTCTGGACACGCTTAATGCCTCCCAAGTAACCTTGTTACATCAATTGCTGACAGCAGAAAGCACAGGACCAAAAGGGGCCTGCACCAACAAGATTACATAAAGTAATTATTAACGAGTAGGAAAGATTGCACCTTCAATTCAAAATTTAAGAAAACCCAACTGCTTTCCATTGACGCGCGGATAGATGACGTGGAGGCGGAGAGAATTTCTTGAAAAGAATCTCAAGCTTTTTACCTTAACTAGTAAATTGTGGTCAGCTCCTTTAACGGTCGATCCTCTCCGATCAAGTGTTTTTTTTTTTTTTTAAGATATAAGGGTGCCTTTAAACTTCTTTTATATCTTTTTTCTCCTATGTATGTCAATATTTGTGGCTGTGACTCTGTGTTGTGCGCCTCTGTTTCGGTCTATATTTTCTCTGCTTTTGAATCTTGAATTTGATTAGCTGGATATGGATCAAGAGCCGTGTTGTTTTATTGTAAGGAATTTCATCTACCTGTGTCTTTCTTTTCTGTCTATATGTCCGTACCGGGTATCTTTTAATAAAAGATCAACAAGAATGGATGCATGGACGAATGAGAGACATTGTTGTTTGATGTTATCTTTGGAGGTATTTACAGTGGAGCGGTGGGAACAAGAGAGCCTTAACATTGCTGCCATGACTGGTATGTTTTTTGTATTTATTTTTCATTCATTTTCATGGTTTATTTTGTATTCATATTCATATTCATATGGTTTTATATTCATATTCGTATTCATATTCATATGGTTTTGGTGGAGCAGAATTTTCAATTTTCTTGTCTTCCTCATCTAACATTCCTGCAATTGACCTGATTTTCCTCCCCTGTTTTCAGGTGATTTCCCCTCATCTGTTTTTAATTAATACAAACCCAGCTTAAATCATTATCTGCGACAACATCGAATCCCAAATTTCTTTTATACCTAAAGAATCAAGCCCCTTCTCTCACTCTCTATGTGGACATGGAGCTAAACATTCCAGTGATTTATGAAACTTTTAGAGTTTATCTCTGAAGGTGCAAACATATACAGTAGCTTCTAGTCTCCTCCTTCAGTACTTGCCTGGCCTAATGTTTTTAAGTCTTAAGCTCTGCTATTGGTCCCTAATTTCTTTAATTTCATAAATCTACTATGTCTGTTGATATTTTTGCTCTCTTCTGAGTCAACAATTCGATTAATTCCTTTTAATTTTTAGTTTCCTTTCAATCTTCTTGCTCTATTCTTGATCCCTAATTCCATTAATTACTTATTTATAAATTTTTCAATTCTATTAAACCCTTCGAATTCTTCTGCTCACTCGGAATCTTACAGCGTTATCACTCCTCTGCTTGAAGTGTTCTACAATGCAAAAGGTGTCCATCCAGCGATGTGCAGTTACCTTACTTTCTTTAACTTCCTGTTTTTACAATCAATAAAACAAGAAAGCCTCTCTATATTTTCTCTTTTCTGTATAAAAAGGGAAATAAAACAAGAAAGCCTCTCTATATTCTCTCTTTTCTGTATAAAGAGGGAAAGTTAAGTTTTCCTGATCCTTTTTTAATTATTTCTTTTAATAATATAATGGAGGTAATTTTATACAATCTTTTCGATGTAAAAAGAAAAATTTAAGTTTCCTTATTCTCTTTTAATTATTTCTTTTAATAATATAATGGAGGCAAGATTATACAATCTTTTCGATATAAAATTGGTATAAAAAGAACAAGTTAAGTTATCCTGATTCTCTTTTAATTATTTATTTTAATAATATAATGGAGGCAAGTTTATATCATCTTCTGGTTATTGGATAAAATCCATATCTCAAAATAAAACAGTCACATCTTCGGGAACCATGACAACTACTCCCTATCTTTATCTATTTACACGTTTGTGTGTGATACACATTCTCTATGTGCCATCATTATGATGTTTCTCATTTTCAAAACTCTCATAGCTATTCTTTGGCACTTCCCAAATTCTGTTGCAAATAATTATAACAAGTGGTTCTGTAATTTTTTGTATTTATGGTTGATCTAGTTTTGAATTTTGTTTTTGTTATTGCTATGGCTCCACTATTTTTAATGCTACAACTTCAATATTTTTATTGTTTATAGTTCTAATATTGAATCATGGTGGATATATTAAGTTATTTTCCAAGTAGGAGCGTACATTGCATGTATCATTTACTTGAAGTTTAAAAATGGCAATATAGATCTATTTTAACTTATTAGATTTCTTCTAGCACTTATCTTATATGTAATTGGTCAGCAAGCTCACAAAAATTCGAGTGGATAGTTTTAATTCATATCTCTTCAATTTTAAATCTCTTTGGCATCATCATTTTCATTTTCTTTGCTATAGCCAACAAAGTAACTTTATATAATTGTAGTCATTTTTCTCTGCAATTTGTGTGATATCATGTTTTAAGAAAACTGTATGTTGTGTATCTATCTTTGAAAAGTGGATAAACCCAATTGCTCTTCATTAATCTATGCATGTCGATTGTCTCCCATCCAACAAAGCTTGCTTTCCATTCACCATTGTTCTGTTTCTATTTGGGATTTAAATTTATTTGTAAATGCGGCGAGAAGATAAATTTATTTATGTTTATCTTTGATTTTTTTTGATAAGTTTATATGAAATTCTAATGCCATCATAATAATGTCAATTATAAAACCATTTTCAATTTAATAAGAGAAAATAAAATGAAAAAAAAAAACCTAAAATGAAACTTGTATAGTTAAATGAGAAAAAAAAAGAACATGATTTAAAAACATAGAACAAAATACCTAATTCTCCCAGCGGTCTAGCGACTTCTATATGTTTCTCATTCAATGATTCTCATCTTTAGTTTTGTCTAATAGAGTTCTACCTGTATTATTCCCATCTCATTACACTAACCTTAGGGCAAGTATTAATTTTATATAATCTTAGGCAAGTATTAATTTTATATAATCCTATGGTAAGAATTAATTTACAGATTTCTCACATGTTCACTCATCATTGTCTTCATCTTTAAACTAATTTTTTTTTTTTGGCCTATTTATACTTTTGGGTTTAAGTGTGGACATTCAGTCAAGTTATCATGGTACATTTTCACACTTTCCTTGTTACAATGAATGATTCTCTATTTTGTGTTTAGTTTATCTTTTATTTTTCCTTTGCAATTTTTAATATATAATTTTAATCTTTTGCATAAAAAAAAGATAATAATAATATATAAATAAATTTATTTACTAGAAGTTACTTCTCACCATTATTTATGTTTTCCTCAACATATATGTAGGAGTAAAATTGTAAATGTGCAACTTACTAGTGGTTACTACTCACCAAAATTTATGCAAGTACGTATGCCTAACCCAACAATTAATTTATCCACTTCACAAGTAATCAATTAATTTATCCACTTCACATCTAGATTTATTAGTTCCTCCTAAAACAAGCTTATATGATTCTATTTTTCTATTAACCACCATTGATTTAGCTAACATTGACCAATGTAACTACGAAATGTGAATGCATTTTTTTTAGTGATTTATTATATTTATATTGTTTAGTTATATTCGTGCTCATGCAATTGTTGATTGATTTGAAATTATATAATATGAAATGAATATTTTTTCAAATTGAAATTTTTGTTTTATACATGGTTGTTTATAATGTAAAATGATATCCATTATTTAATTACATATTTTTTCTTATTTTTTTAAATGGTCAAATTTAAAACAAATTTATTTATGAATATAATTGTTTTAATTATTTAAAATATATTAAATAAATGCATTTGTTTACTTAAATATAAAAAGGAGAGAAAGTGAGAGAGAGAGCGAGGGAGAGCGAGAGGGAGGGAGAGAGCGAGGGAGAG
>APFE030626573.1:36068-61815 GCA_000404065.3 Pinus taeda
CCCTCATCCCTTCAAGCTTTGCAAGACTTGTGTCGCTGAGCACCCAGCCAAAGGAGGACTTGACGTCAGGACGCTGGTTGTATTCTCCTTTTTTGATTATTAATAATAGATGACTATCATTATGGTTCCATTCTCGTTGTACTTGTAATGGTTGATGTTGAATTATATCCTTCCTGACTGATGTATAATTGCATATATTAGATTTCACGCTTGTGTTTGTGTTGTTCTCTTTGTGTGCAGGTGTCCATTCACGTGGATAGTGGAGGATCATGACCGGCCAAGGCAAAGGAACGTGGGCGACGTCTCTTCTACAAACTAAAACGTTGGATTTCAAGTAGGTCTTCATCACCTACCTTTTTATTTGCAATTAGGAACTTGCGTGATAGCATTGTTGATTGTTGCTAGACCCCTTCTGGGCTAGTAGGGATCGCCTCTATCCGTAGAGGGGATTTACCTCTCCAACAGGCATGACTGCAGCACTTCCAAAGCCAACATTGCTGAAGGGTAAATAGCTAAGTCTTCAATAATGTTATAATTCTGAGTAGCTCTCACATGTGGATTGAAAGCTGATTTCCGAAGTATACCTTTAGCAGGCAGTTTGATTACTAAATCAGGGTTAGGTTTCTCCTTTGAGTATGTATAAGTTGTTTGGAGTTCTTGTACCTTTGATCACAATCTCTCCTGTATCAATCTCATGAACAACACATCTGTTTGATCGAACCATCACTTCATTTCCTTGATCACACATTTGAATGACACTCAACGGGTTATGCTTTAAACCATCTACATACATAACATTTCCAGCTTTAACCTTTTCTTTCAAGAAAATAGAACCTTTATCTTTTATGACAGCTAGAGTATCATTTCCAAATGAGACATTCTTTTCCTTTTCTAAGGCATTATATGAGTGAAGTTTCTCTTTGTCACCTGTCATGTGTTTGGAGCATCCACTATCGATATACCACTGATTTTCTTGTCCTTCTACATACAAGGCTATATCACATCTTTCTATCTGAGATTCTTTCCTTCTCCATAACTTGGGATTTAATGGCATTTTCTCCTTTTGAGGTGTTTGCTGAAATTGCCTCCTGCATTCAGATTCTTCATGACCAAAGTTGTTACAGATTAAGAATTCTACTTCATTTTCAAGAGGAAAAAAGTTATTATAGGAACTTCTCTCGATCCCTATTATATTCATTCAATTTCGTGCTTCTCTAGTCATGATGGTTTTGTAAGCAATACATTAAACAACTTTGTGCCCAAAATTATGACATGAAAAACATTGCCCATTAAAAAAGTTTCTACGACTATCGAATCTATTTACCTGTTGTTGTAGTTTCTATTGATATTCATCCTTGGAGAAAAATGAGTATGATTTTCCTAAGGTTGGTTTTGGCTTCTATTGATATTCATCCTTGGAGAAAATTGATTATGATTTACCTGATGATCAACTTTATGCCTTTGTTGATGATTTTCATGCTATTCACTAGTCTTTGCTGCATCAAGATAGCTTTTGGTGGAGGTTGACGACTTCTGTGATTGAGATGTTTCTTCTGTATATCCAAGACCTATCTTTATTAGAGGAGAATGCTGAACTTTGATAATTTCATTTAAAGTTTCTGATCCTTTAGCAAATCTAAGATTGAGATATTTTGTTTTCTCAAGATCTTTCTTAGACCCACAATTTCACATTCTAGTTTTTCATTGTGTTTTTCTTTTTAAGAAAGTTGGTATGTCAAGGTATCTATGATCATATCGTTTTCTTCTAAACAAATTTTGATTTTAGAGATTTCTTCGTGAAAGTTTTCCTCTTCTAAAGCATCCCAAAAATCATCATCGTCATAAGCCATGAGAAGTCTATAATCATCACTATTAGATGAACCATCATTGTCCTCTTCTAAACTATCCCAAAATCATTGTTATCATAAACCATGAGAAGTCTGTAATCTTGTCTAGTTTCATCTTTATCACTATTAGATAAACCATCGCTATCTTCATGAGTATAGTAATTCCTTCTATTCACAACTTTTTTCCTATTCCCTTTTGCATATTCCTTTCCTTTTTCATATTTATCTTTATGAGGACATCTGGTAGCATAATGACCGACTCTGCCACAAGCAAAGAATTTGAAAGGTAGCTTACCTCTGAACCTTCCAGAACCCCATTGAAGCTTCTTGAAAAAATTTACCTCATATTCTTCTTCTGAAATATGTCCTGATTCATTATGTTGTTCCTTTTCTTTTCCTTTTGCTGAAGATTTAAATGTGGTTTCTCTCATATCTGATGGACCTCCTTTTCTCATCTCAAAAGCTGTTAGAATTCCATGAAGCTATGTCATAGTGATATTTTGAAGATCCTATTTTTCTTCTATGGAAGACACTTTTGATTCAAATTTAGCAGACAAGGATCTCATAATTTTCTCAATGAAGGTAACATCCTTTATTCTTCACCCAGATTCTTCATACAATTAACAACCTCATCTATATGTAAGAAGTAACTCGTTATACTCTCATTACTATGCATCTTAAGAGTTTCATACTGAATTCTGAGAGTTTTAAGCTTGGCACATTTTACCTGAGAGTCTCCTTCATAGCTCTGAACGATTTTGTCCCATATCTCTTTGGCTAATTTGAGTTGCATGACTTTGAAAAAATTTGGTTGTGACAAACTTCCCAATAACTTATTGACAACTTTGGCATTGGTTTCATATTGCTTCTTACCTGTCGTGTCTGTAGGAATTGCTATTGGAAATGTATATCCTCCTTCAACAATTTCCCATACATCTATTCCAAGAGATTGTAGATAGGTTGTGGTTCTTATATTCCAATAAACAAATTTTCTCCCATCGAAGATTAACAGTCTGATGGATCCCATACTTTCATAATTATTCATCTTAATGGATCTCCCTTGAAGCGATCAAGATTCTTCTGAAGGACTTTCTTTGATACCAATTGTTGGAAATAATACTGAGAGGGGGGCGAATCAGTATTATGATATCAATAATTTTATTTCCCAAACAGATTTATATATGCTACTTTAGTGAAGTTAACTAGCATGTACACGCAACTGTGATTAAAGAGACCAGCTTGTATCTAGAGAACTTGTGATTTTAGACAATTTATCATGTGTTGATCTTAAACTAGTACATCAGTAACTTATTATGCAGTGTAGTCAAAATAGAATAAAGCATCACACATAAGCAACACACATGAACACCAAGATTTAAGGTGGAAACCCAATGTGGGTGAAAACCACATGCTGATGTCATTTCTATCTTCTTTTAATAATAAGAAAATTTGTTTACAATCTTGTACTAGTGTAGACTCATACCAGTACGTAGGCACCCACCTACAGAAGGCTACGACCTTCTCTCATTTTCTAGCTTCTACTGGAAGGGAGTTGCAACCCCCTAGCTCTTGTACTAGCCAATATGTTTACTAGTACATAGGCACCGACCTACAGAAGGCTACGACCTTCTTTCTTCTTCCAGGGACCACGTTTCATGAATTTTTAGACTGGATACTCCTCTATCACAACACCAAAATCTGAAGGCCATGTTTCATCTAATTTTCATACTGGACCCATCAAAATTTTTTTAAACTTAAACTACATCAACCAACATTCAGTTAATCTAAACAATCAGATCACTGACACCAGAACACTGTGTTGAACCCAGAACCCTGCATCATCATTCACAACCATTTGTAACCTAAAAAAACTTGCATTAGAGTGTATACGCTACTTGGCTAAACCCAAAATACGTGTATATGCAACTTCCATTAATCAAACCTGTGTATACCTTCAAAACTACTGTGTACAGATCTACAAATATTGACTTAGAACTTTGCCGCAATTTCAGACTTTAGACAAACCCAGACCATGATAGATAACGAATAAAATAGGCGCAAAATATCAGATCTAGTCTCAACCAATATCAGGTCATTCAAGAATAAGTCATTTCAGATCTCATGATCCTGATCCAATATTGAACTCAAGATGCACATGAATATTTCAGATCTAGTCCCAAACATAACCCTGCAACATAAAATATACTTCAGATAGAAGTATTCCTTAGAATTTTATTGCATGAACACTGGCCTTATGATCTTCTCCTCTTTATTTAGCTTTAGGCCCTTTGTCAATACCTTGGACCAAAACCACTTACGACCAATACCTTAGACCAAATACCTAGGGTCAATACCACAGACCAAATACCTTGGACTAGAACCTTGATTTCCCATCCCATACACACTTTTCCTTCTGTGAAAGTGTGTGTATACGTATATGCTCTTTTTTAATCTGTGTTCCCGCGTGTATACGCTACTTTGACAAAGTGAACCAGTGGATACCTCTCTTTGTTCAATCTCTGTAGTATGATCTATAATCCTTTGTTGTTAACTTGTTGCACTATGAACTCTCATCTATGTGAGTTGCTATCAAGGACAACACCTGTATCATAATGCCAACATCTAGATGCTTTATTAAAATCTTAAAGATAGATTCTCTAAGTTCTGCAAGATTTCACTTTTCTCTTGAAGTGGGGGCACACGCAACCTCTCCATGAGAATAGTCTTAAGCTAAGTAAGTGAATATAAGGTCAGTAGACTTTTCACTGTGGTTCTCTTGGAACCATAATTGAATACTATTAAGATTTTAGTTTTTTCATGGAACTAAAAAATGTTGCAAGAAAGTATTTACACCTGAACTTTTTAAGATCATTCTACGTAATTATCCTAAAAATATTTGAAGACCTACTAAGGCACGAGATTTATCAATTATGCTTTTCTAAAAGTTGCGAACAATCTAGATAGCTAATCAGAGTCTTTAAAATGGAAATGACCTCTCATCCATGCCTAGGTTTTGGCTAATATGATGTTTTTCTTTTATGAAAATGTCATGGTTAAGCATTCAACAACCATAGTATATTCCTACTTCTTATACCATGGGTAAGCTTCTTATATTGGATGTACTGAGAGACTCATTGGGGAAGTTAGGGAGAAGTTTTATTCAATTTAAATAAGAGATGGTGCACAATTAATCAATCTACCAAAGGACACAACATGGGTTGCAAAGGTGACAACCATTGATGGCTCTTCTCACCCTCAAACACCAAAAATAGTTGATTGGGATCAAAGTCACACCTTCATTCTTTTATTGACTAATCAACATTGTAGCTTGTTTCATTACTCTAGCTACATGGAAAATCAGAGCAAATAGATTAAGATCATGATTTCATTAGAAGAAAAATAGAACAGATACAGTATGAAAGTGTGTTAGATAACTTCAAGATCACCTTTGTTGAGTTGCTCAGCCAAGAGAAGATGCTTCTGCTGAGCCTTCCATATGAACTACCTTTCCTCTGATGACTATGGAGGAAGTGTGAGGCTAGTCTTACTAGAGTTTCCATGCCATTTGTTATCACTCTGCTATGATAGGTTGGGTTGAATCAACCTTCAACCAAAAATATTTTTTTCAAACCAGCTTTAGACTAGAAGTCGGTCCTTCCAATCTAAGATGGCTCTCTCAAAATCTTTATAAAATGAGTTGTGATAAACTCAAAATTCAGATGACTAACTCTAATCTCTTTTTGTGGTTTTTGTAGGTGAAGAAAAATGTGATAACTGCCACCATTGGGCCTGGAGTCAAATTAAAACAAAAAATGATCAACAATAGTGTTTAATGGAAGTTGAGGCATCTATGGCTTTAAAAATGACAGAAATGAACACCCACAACGATACACAGTAAATGAATGAAATTAGAGTTGTATGAGAGATTTCCAAGTAATAAAGATACTATGTGAAACTCATAACAACATAATTAAAACTCATAAAATCCATAATGAAAATCTCAAGTACAAAAATAGAGTGCCGCAGATTTTCTATTACAAGAAAAAAAAATACAAAAGGCCATTTTCTCACATTACAAATCAACCCTTCTTAGAGTCAGAAATCTACTTATTTATAGAGAAATATATCATTACATATCTTGCCACCTGGGCCTAATTCAATCCATTGTTCTAGAGACCTATTACTATCTCATTAATAAAACTTTGGGACCTCATTTGGATTTTTGTTACAACAAAATTCGAATACAAATAGAAGGCGTATGAACAAAACCTATCTAACAGCTATAATTTTTCAGGGAAGTAAAACTGTTGTAGTGTTGGCACTGTATTTGTGGAAATTCAGAGCATCCGGCCTTTCGAATTCTGTTTCATTGTTTCTGGGCTTTTAAATGAACAATATTGTTTATCCTGATGATAGGTGTCTTGTTTGTTGTTTGAAACTTGTTTGAAAGTTCCAATACTATTCCACTCTATCCCTGCCCTGTTTTCTTGTTGTCTCTTTAATGACCATGTTGCTGAAGAAACGTCGTAAAACACTCTTGTTGTCTCACGGAGTGGAAGCGTTTGTTGATTTGGGATGTTGATCAATCTAGAAATCCCATTGTGGTTGCGTTTACGAAGGAAAGAAAGAGGGCCACTTCTCTCAGAAATTTTCATTCAGGATGGGCCACATGGCAATTGTGAATTGGAGGTAATGAACATACTATCGGGATGGGAGTGGACATATATGGTTGGGTTGGCACATTGTGGATGGAGGTTAGGAGCTAACGTGAAGGTGGGGTTGGTATCATTGGTGAGAAGTGATAGGAAGAAGGATCTATGTGGCAGTAGGGGAGTGACGGTGAAGCGGAAGTGGAGGTTGATGTAACTAGGATTGTGGGTTATGGCGGGAGAGGGGAAAACTATTGAGGGGTGTCTAAGTGGTTTTTGGTATTGAGAGGGGGGGTGCGAAATGATGAGGGGAGAACATGTAGTGGTGGGGAAGCCACTTTTAAGAACACCCCCTCGCTCGTTGATAAAGAGAAACATAGTGGGGTGAAAAGGCCTTAGAGTCATCGGATGGAAGGTTGATTGTGATAGGGGGTGTGAAATTGTGCGAGGTTTAACCATGGGTGGAACTGACATCTTATTAGATTGTGTTTTATGTCATTTCGTGTCTATGAGTGGGTTCTGGTTTATTTCATCAGGGGTAGTATAGGTTTTATGTTTGGGAATTTTTAATATATGCGATAGTTATATATTAAAAAGGGAATTTCGACATGGTTTATGATATTAAAATACACAAATGGGAACATGGATAGAGTAGGAATGAGAAACACAACTAGACTAGGAATGGGTGTAATGGAATGAGAATATGGGAATATGGGAATTTTTACAAAACAAATAGAATGGACCTGTTCTTCCTCCTTAATCTCCAAATATAAAGCACAACAACCTCTTTCAGAAAAGTAGCAGATAGATGGAAAGATCAGTGGTGGAAGACCTTGACTAATAAAACTAAAATTTATTTTAGTGAGTTATCATGGATAAAATTGGCTCTGATGGGGATATTGTGCCCCTGTGGTGTAGCAAAGAACCAGTAGACCAGTTGCCTTATTGAAATCTGAAAATGATGGCATAATCTCCAAGCTTTTATGGCCTTCACTTCGGGCTCAAACTTTTCAAATATATCATCCACACCTGCAAATGAGAAAAATAGAAAAAAAAAATGGAATACATACAATGGTATTTCTTTCAACTGGATCAAGAGATATAATGTTTGAGAAACCTGCCATTAACAGGTCCTCCTACATATAGTTGACCATCCATCTCTTGCAATATAAATGTATTATTCCCATGGTAATCTGAAATTATTTACGGCCCCTTCAAGAGATTCTCGAACTTGTTGTGTTTTCCTTTATTTTCAATGCTTCCCACTTCAAAACTACATCTTGAGGATTGAAATTTTCTTCTTTGGTCTTTTTTTCAAAAGTATTTTTAATTCTGTTATGAGATTACTGATGATTGTTGTAGACTTCTTCTCTTTTTTCTTACAGAGAAATTAGTTGGTTGATCATCCTTTGGATAACATTCAGATCTTCTTCTAGTCCCTACAATAGTTTCATGACCAGAACTCCAAGAGAACTAGGAAAAACAACTTCAGTTCCATAAACTAACTCATAAAGAAAAAATCCTATAGATATTTTAGTACAAATTCTGTCATCCCATAGAGAAAATTTGAGCTTTAAATGCCATGACCTTTAATTTTCCTACAAAATCTTCTTAATGATTCTTACTAGATTTTTGTTTCATGATTCAACTAAGTCATTACCTTCGGGGTAATAAGTTGTAGAATGGCCAAGAGTGATATTATACTGGTTAAAAAAACTTACCGGCCTCTTTGATTTGAAAGCTTGGGCATTATCAGTGATGACCTTCATTGGGCAACCAAATCTTGACATGATGTTATTTTCTAAAAATTAAATAATGACTGCATCTATAGCTTTCCTTGTGGGAATATCTTCAATCAACTTTGTGAAGTAATCAATGGTGGTTAGGATCCACTGATGTTGGCCTAAAGATGTAGGATTTATTTCTCCAATGAAATCTAGCCCCCACTGCTAGAAAGGGGCTTCAACAAAGATGCACTTCAAAATAAATGAGAGTAACTTCCTTTTTTCTTCAAGCATTTGACATTTGTGACAAGAAACAACCTTTCTGTATACATCTCTGAACATTGAAGGCCAATAAAATCCTTCTCTGAATATCTTATTCATGCTTGCTCTCCAGTAATGATTTCCTCCACAATCTCCTTTATGAAACTCTTTGATCACCTTTCTAGCTTCATCTTCCAATAGACAATTAAGAAGAATTCCACCTGAATCTTTCCAATACAAACATTTATTCAAAATACAATATCTAATTGATTTCAACTTGACAAATCTGGATTTTGACTTTGTTAGTTCAGGAGGAGATCTATGATTTTGTAGTGCAAAGATAACGTCTTTATAGCAATCTGACATTGTAAACTTTTCTTCAACACGGATTAGCTCTTCATCTTCAATTGTATTTGAATTTTCGGCTACAAAATTAATATCTAGACAATCAAAATTTGATTGAGTCATCAACTTTGCCAACCCTTGTCCTTTTACCAATTTTGTAAGCATGATTTCCAAATCATACTCCAAAAAAGTAGGAATCCATTTACTCCTTTTACCATTTGGATCATCTTGAGTTAATATGTCATTTATTACAGCATTAGATACATAGGCAATCATGTGTGAATGAATGACATACATTCTGGAATATTTAAGAGCTTTCATTAAAGCATAAGATTGCTTCTCCATGATGTTATATTTCAATTCATAATTTCCAAGTGTTCTACTGAAAAATGAAATAGGTTGTTCATAACCTTGTTGTCCTTTCCGTAACAATACTCCAACAATTGTGTGTTCTGAAGTAAAATTAAAAACCAGAAATTACTTTTGAAAATCACAATTTATAAGGACTGAAGCATGAGTAAGAGACTTTTTTATTTCTTCAAATGAATGTTTAGCCTCTGCTGTCCATTTAATATCACACAATTTCCTAAGAATCTTTGTGATGTGTTTCACAATTTCTGCAAAGTTAGGAACAAATATTCTCACAAAATTCACTTCACCTAAAAAGACCAAATTTCTTTTCTATTTCTGGGTAGACCAATTTTTTTGATAGCAAAAGCCCTACTTGGATCAATGTGAATTCCTTCCTTTGATATAATATGACCCAACAACTTTCCCTTTGTCAAAGAAAAAATGATCATAGTAGGATTTAGAGAAATACCGAATTTTCTACATTTTTCAAAGACTCTCTCCAAGTGTTTGAGATGTTCTTCTTATTTTTTAGAAAGCATAGTAATATCATCCAAATATACTACTACAAGCCTATTTATCCCATCGGCAAACGAAATATCCATACCTCTCTGAAAAGTTGCTCCTGCATTCATAAGTCCAAAAGGCAGCTTTGCATACATAAAATTTCCCCAGGGTGTAGTAAAAGATGTCTTCTCTTGATCATCATGATGTACCAATATCTAGTTATAGCCTTAGAAACCATCTAGCATCGACATCCTTTGTGATCCTACAATGCTTTGCAAAATAAGATCCATTTTGGGAAGTGGATAATTATCTTTTAATGAAGCTTTATTCAAGTTTATGAAATCAATGCATATCCTAATTTCCCCATTATTCTTTCTCACGAGCACTAGGTTAGCTAGCCACTTGGAAAACCTCAATGGTACTAAGATCTTTGCTTCAAACAAATTTTTGATCTCCTTTTCAATTAATGGAAAAAGCAATGGATTTATCCTTCCTAGTTTTTGCTTGAAAGGTTTTTCATTTTCTTTTATTGGTATGGTATGTTGAATAACATTTGGATCATAACTTTTCAAATCATCACAACTCCATGCAAAAATATCTACTTATTTCTTCATCAAAACTAGATATTTTTGTTTTTCCTTAAGAGAAAAGAATTTGGACAACCTAACATTCTTTGGATTTTCTGCAGTACCAAGATTATAAGTATTAACCTCCTCATTATCAGATTTCATCTTCAGATTTTGGGCCACATCATTCTAGTCAAATAATTTCTTAGGAGGAATCAATCCCTTTGGAATACAATTGTTTTTGAGCTGAACAACTTCAGTATTAGATTTTGTTTTAGCAAATATTTTTTATTGGTCAACTTGAATAGCTTCAAATTCTTCTTTCAATTCTAAGAAAATTTTGACTTGCTGATCATTATCAAACACTTGTCAGTTTATTATGTTATCAGGTATAACCAATCTATGCCTAATCTCAAATTCATGTTTATTGTTGTAATGAAGTGGAATTGTAAATAAACTTGTTGAAACAACTAAAGAATCTACAACACTATTATGTTCTCTAGGTTTGATGATGAAATTATATTCTTCAAAATTTTCCAGTAATTCAAGAATTAGATTTTTTTACGCTCTCATTCTAACATCCTTACTTTGATAGGTGTTCTTAACTTGTTTGATGATCAATTCAGAATCACCAAAAACAAAGGTTTTCTTTGCACCTAAATTCTTCATGACTTCTAAACCCAAAATCAATGCTTCATATTCTTCCATATTATTTGTGCAATCAAAATTGAGTTTATAGGAGCAAAAATTACTTTCATCTCCTGGGCTGATTATCCATATGCCTACACCAGCTCCATCTCCTCCTGCAACACCATCAAAGCTCATGTGCCACCACCCTTTCCTATCAATTTCTTCAACTTGTTGCTCCTTTTCTGCATGCTGATTTTCCGTGTTGTTGGTGATTTCATTGAAGAGTATAGATGAGCCCAATTCAGTCCCCATTGCATATACTGGAAATTTTTGAGGTTTGCATTTGTTGTTAACCATATATCCCATCCTAGACTCTCTATAAAATCTTGTTTGTTCACCAAAAACCGAGATGGTAGCATATGACACATCCATCTGAATAGTTCATTTGACTTTGGCAGCCCATGATCTTCATAGTAACATGCCAAACGTTGGTGGAATAAATATCCATCAATATAATCTTAGTAGGAATTTTACTTAAAGAAACAACCACATCTTTGATTAGACCTATACATTTTACCCTTTTTGAATCAAATGAAAATAAGTCTTTGTACAACCTGGTTATGTCTAAACCCAATCTTTCCATCATGACCTTAGGCATTAAATTGTGTGACGCCCCTGAACCTAAAATAGCATTATGTACTATCATTTCATGGATGTTTAAACTCATATAGAAAGGTGGTACATCTTCATTCTTCTCATCTTCTGCTCTAGGCCTTAGGGACACAGTAGGATGATCTTTATGCAAATTCCAAAAATCAGATGATTCAACTTCAGCATTAAGAATTCTAACAATTTTCTTTCTATATTTTGTAACTCTTATTATTTCTCTAAAGGTGACAACAATATTTATCTTTGAGATTTCATTCTCAAGTTGAGAATTGGTTGTCTTCTCAACTTATTTTGTAGGGGTTTCTTTCTTTTGTTTTGTAACCTTTGGAGCATTTTTCTTAGGCTGGTTTTTATTTGCAACTACATGAACATTTTTGTTTCTCAAATGACACTAATTTTTCATCTCTAGAATAGCATGTTGATAGCCTTATAAGTATTTAGATTGTGGCTCATTTCATCACCATCCAAGTCATTATACGAATCATCATGTTCTTCTTTTGTTAAAAACATTCCTTTCTCATCTTCATTGAGACAATGAATGGTATCTTCTCAGACTTCTGGTGGAATTTCCTCATCATCTACTAGGTTTTGATGGAAAGGAGGCTTGACGTGTTGGTCATGCTGATATCTCTATTCTCTTTGCCTCTGTTGGGTTTGAACCCTTCTAAAGTTTGGATTTCTAACTTGTATCTCAGGTTGTGCAGCAGGAGAATTATTTACAAGGCCTAGTCTGTTATCACTCCAGGAAACTCTGCTAGGTTGTAAATTGGAGATGCCTGGTAACATGTAATCTTCAATATTGTTCTCTGAACTATTGGAATAAATGATGGTTTGGATCAAGTTACGTAACCATTTCATCTCTATTCTCACTCAAGACATGCATGAACACCCCCAATAACACAAGGCTTTAGACCACAAATGCTCAATAGTTTGTATATTTAATGGATAGATGGAGAATATTGATAGTACCAGCAAATTGCATACATGAACATACATGAATGGCTAGCTACAGGCAGCAAATGAACTTACTGACTATACTAGCATATGCATATATAATAACAAATATAAATGGCTAGCTACATGTAGCAAAGAAGCTTGCAAATCTAGTATATCAAAGCAGAGATAAGATGATAGTTATCTAGCCTTAAACACAAAGAAAACCAGAACAAATTGTTCAAGTGCATGCATAGAACAGAAGAGAAATGGACATTGCACATATAACAACAAAAGAAGCTTGTGTTACAAAAGAATTTAGATGAGAAGCTTGAAGGAATAATCTCCAAAAGTTGAACCCATGTTACATCTAGTTTTCTTCCTTTTATAGGCCTTTTACATTGATCTTGAGCTCTTTATAAGGCTCGGAGTCTTAACCTTGTCTGATATGTCCCTTAACCATTTGATTCCCTCAATAGGCAAGCATGGCTCAAAGTATTTTCTCTTTTTGACAGAGGAATAACCGCATTCAAATATTTTGGGTGAGTTGGCAGGGAGCTCTCTCTTGACAGAGATTCCCACAATCTCTTCTGTTGCTTTCGATTGTGTCGCACTGTGCTGCCCCATGATGTATTTGATTCGGGCTGTGTTGTGCTATAGATGTCTCTTGGCCTCGGTTTCTCTTCAAATTGTTTAATAATGAGTGTTTTCTATTTTAGATAGAAACCACTGTAATGTTGTAAACTCCTACCAATGTTTGTTCCTTTCAGACTTTAAAAGTCCTAAAAAATGATTTATTTACCCATCGGGTCCGAACTTCATCACTATCAGTGTTGCCAAGATTCCTGTTTATTTCGTTAAATAACGAAATATATGGAGGATTCATTACAAAATTCTTGGGCACGGACTTGAAATATTATGGAATATCATTCACATTTCCGTTGAGTCCAGCCTTATCGCATCGCACATAGGAATATGTAAAGGCCCTACCCCTTTGGTCAGCACCGATGTGACCTGATCTGATCGCATATTGCTATATGTAAATCCCCCACCCCTTTGGTCTTCCCGATCTACAATCCATCAATGTGATTTGGGCCATTGATCTGCATATGCGATTGAAGGTCCTCGTTTAATCATCGATCACCATCGCCATCACCCCATGGTCTGCGCTAACTTTCCTCCACCGATGTGACCCACCAATTAGATCTGGGCTGTTGATCAGCCAGTTCTAATGACTGCTGTGACTTCTCACTTTATGCCTATGATTTTTGAATTTTAATGGTTTTCAAGCGTTTCCTGCCTCCCGATAGTGTATTTCCTCCCCTTTAAGGGCTTTCCTCCTTCGACCATTTTGATTTCGAATAACCCTTAAGAGGATTTTTAAGAATTCTGGAGCATACTTGAATCCTTTGGGATAATTCTTAAGCCAGTTTGGAGACTTTTAGGACATACATAGATCTATTTTTGGGCTATTTTCCTCTAAGGATAACATTGGCTCCTTCTGGGGATGAAAGCCTCCCTGTGAGGTTTCAAGAACTGCAGATCAATGCCTTTCTTGTAAAAACAAAATTTAAATCTTCCTTCTTGTGTTCCATTGGGAATGGAGTCCTTTCAACATAAAAAAAAAAAAAACTGAAAGAAAAGCATATTTACAATACTAAGGCTTTAAGGCCTTAAATGAAATAGAGTTTCAAGAATTGCCCATTTACTGGGCGACCAAATGCATCTTATCCTTCTAGATTTTGCAGGATGAATGTATTGTTGTGCCGAACTTGAGCAATGATAAAAGGACCTATCCACAAGGGGTCAAACTTTCTATGATTACCTCTCTTTTCTTTAAATGCATCCCATTTAAGCACCCAATCACCAACTTGAAACTTGTCCACTTTTTCCCTCTTGTCAAAAGTTTCTTTGATTGCCTTCTAATGAGCCTTTGATTTCTCAACTGGCTGCTCTCTTATCTGGTGTAGTTCGACCATGTTTTTCATTCTTCTTACCATATCACTCTCTTCATCTTGTTCTTCTTGCAAGAACTTAGCCACAGGGAGGATGAGCTGGATGGGGAAAACCGCATCAGCACCATAAACTAGTTTGAATGGAGAAATACCTATGGAATTTTTTATGGTAACTTGGTCAGCCCATAGTGCAAACTTCAGCTTGGAATCCCAACTCTTTTTGTTGTCTTCTAACAGCTTTTTGATTACCCTTACCAGGCTCTTGTTAGATGATTCTGCCAGGCCATTGCCTTGAGGATAATATGAGGTAGAATGCACCACCTGAATGCCCATGGATTCAGTCATTTCCATCTACTCTTTTTCCTTGAATGTTGCTACATTATTAGTGACTAGTTTGGTTGGGCAACCACATCTAGTGAAAATATTCTCATTCATGAACTTTATGACAACTTTATGATTGGCATTTTTAGTGGGTATAGCCTTAATCCACTTGGTAAAATAATCAGTGGCTCTTAAGATCCATTTGTGTTGGCCACTAGAATGGGGGTTGATCTCACCTATAAAGTCTAAGCCCTACTGCTGGAAGGGACCATTGACATGTATTGGCCTTAAAGGCAGAGATTTCAGCTGTTGTCTTCCTGCAAACCTCTAGCACTTGTCACAAGATTTTACAAAAGAAAACACATCAAAGAACAACATAGGCCAATAATACCCAGCCCTCAAGATTTTGTGAGCTGTGGTTTTCCAATAATGATGCCCACCAAAGATGCTAGAATGGAACTAGTGTATGACCTCTACAGATTGTTATTTATCTAGACACCTCAAGAGGATTCCTAATGGGTCTTTCCAATAAAGTTGATTTTTGTCAATGTAGAATTTGGCTTATCTGAGTTTAATGGTATGAGCTTGACTTGAGCTAATCCTTGGAGGAACTTCCAACTTTTGCAAGAAATGAACTATGCTAGAATACCATTTGCATGTGGCTAGATTTTTAGCCAAGGACTAATTATACTTTTGCTCTTTTGATTCTCCCTTTGTTTGCTTATCATTTACATTTAGACCCATGCAATTTATGTCTAACAAGCTACAATTTTCTTTGGCCATGAGCTTAGCCAAGCCCCGAACTTTGACAAGCTTAGTGGGCTTCACCTCTATATCGAATTCTATGAATTTTGCAATCCATTTTTCCTTCTTTCCATCAGTATCGGGCTGAGTTAAGACATCTTTCACTGTTGAGGGCACATATGCAATTACTTTGGAATGCAGAATATAAATTTTGAATGCTTTCAAAGACTTTATGAGAGCATAAGTTTGCTTCTCAATAAGGTCATACCTTAGTTCAACATCCTTTAGAGTTTTGCTAAAAAAGGCCACAGGGTGATCTATGCCTCCATCATTTTTCTGCAACAAAACTACTACCAGTGTATCATAAGAGGAAAAAGAGAAGATACGAAACTCCTTAGTGTAATATGGGCTGATTAGAGTGGGAGCTTCCATGATAGCTTGCTTGATGGCCTCAAAAGAGTTTCTTGAAGCATCTATCCATTTTATTTCTACTCCTTTCTTCAGCATGGAAGTGATGTGCTTTAAAAGCTCTGCAAAGTTTGGAATGAACCTCCTAACAAAGTTAATCTTACCTAGGAAGGATTGAATGTCCCTTTTTGACCTTGGGATGGACAATGTCTAAATGGCTTGAACCCTAGCCAGATCAATCTTCACACCTTCAACAGAAACAATATGTCCTAGAAGTTTTCCTTCTTCTAGAGCAAAATGTGACTTCTTCAGGTTGACTGAAATTCCAAACTGTCTGCACTTTAGGAAGACCTTCTTCAAATGTTGCAAATGGTATTTGTGGCTACTAGAGAAGACCATTATGTCATCAAGATAAATAAGGACAAACTTGTCCTTCTCTCCCACAAAGGCTATGTCCATGGCCCTTTGGAAATTAGCCCTAGCATTCATTAGTCTGAACAACATATTTGAGTACATGAAAGTGCCCCAACAAGTAGTGAAGGCAGTCTTTTCCTGATCTTCAAGGTGTAAAACAATCTGATTGTAACCTAAAAATCCATCTAAGAAAGACATGACTCCAGCCCCTGAAACTTTTTGTAGCAAGTGTTCCATCTTGGGAAGGGGATAGTTATCTTTTTTAGAGCACTTGTTCAGATTTCTAATGTCGACACAAAGCCTGATTTCTCCATTTTTCTTCCTTACCAACACCAGGTTGGCTATCCACTTCAAATACCTTAGGGGAATTATGATTTTGGCATCCAACAGCTTCTTGGTTTATTTCTTGATCAAAGGCAGTAAGAGAGGGTTGACAGGTCTTAATTTCTACTTAAAAGCGGTGGTGTTCTTTTCCACTGGGATCCTATGTTGAATAATGTCTGGGTCATAGGTTTTAAGATTGTTGTATTCCCAAGAAAAAATATCAGTGAATTGCTTCATGAGGGAGCAATACTCGAAATTCTAGGCAGAAGACAAATGAGTAGATAGATTGATGAATTTTGGATGGGTTGGGCTCCAAATATTATGTTTACAAATGGCAGACTCATTCTCTATTTTGGCAGCTTGTAGGGCACATCATTATGATCGAAAATCTTCTCTAGAGGCACCAATCCATTGGTATGTGATTACTAGGCACCTGGACGATTCTTTCGCGGCCTATTTCACTTTTTAGCTTGGACTAGCCGAATTCTTCCATGTTTTGATTTTCTTGGTCGATGTGCGTTTCAGCAAATTCCTCAAGGACTTGTAAAAACCTATTAATTTCCTCATCGTCTTCAAAAACTCTCCAATATTTGACATTGCTTGGTAGGGACAGTCTGTATTTTACCTAAACTTCATATGTCAATTTAGGAGGAAAAGGAGGAACAAACATGCTAGCAGAGACAACAATGGAGTTAGCAAGCTGGTTCTTCATTCTTGGAATATAAGAAATGATGAAATCTTTGAGCCTCCATACCTCATCCCTGTATGCTTTCAGCCTTGGATACTTTGCTTGGAATGTTTTATTTACCTACTAAATTATGAGGTTTGCATCTTCGAATACTTGTAGGCCTTTGATACCCATTTATTTAGCAACGCTTAAGCCAAAATCAAAGCTTCATAGTCTACTATGTTGTTTGTGACCTGAAAGGTTATTTTGAAAGACAAATGAATGTATTCCTATGTTGGGGACACAAGGAATACACCTGCCCCTCAGCTTCTTTGGAGCAAGCCCCATCAAATAACATACCCCAAATCTGTGGGTTTTCATCCTGTGTGATCTGGCAAACTGGCTTTCTGAGTTGCATGGAGGCCAAATGAGACTCTTCAATATGAAGAACACATGCTCCAAAATCAGTATCAACAATGTATATGGGATGATTACTGGGATTCTTCTCATTTCTGATGATGTAAGCCAACTGTGCCTCTCTGTATAATCTCTTCTTCTCACCTCCGAAAACTGAGATAGTAGCATAGGACAGATAAATTTGTAATGATCCACCTAGTCTCTTGATCCAACCTTTGGAAAGTAACATGCCAAATTTGGGAGGTACATCTACTACCACAATATCCATCATCATGCTTTTCATAGGCAGTTGAGACAAAGTGATGTCTAGGTCCTTGATTAATCCTAGACATTTCACTTTTCTAGAGCCGAAAGAAATCAAATCATGATATGGCTTAGTGATGTCGAGACCCAACTGATCCATGATAGCCTTGTGCATTAAGTTATGGCTAGCTCCAGTGTCCAAAAGGCAGTTATGGAGGATTTTATCATGAATGTTCAGAGAGACATAGAATGATGGGGAGTTGTCCTCACCATTTTCAATCATTGGGCTAAGGATAATAGCTAGCTTGTCATCTTGTAGATTTACATAGTCAGTGGAGGCTTGGATGGATTTAGGGTCAACGACTTCGAGGATGGATATTTTGAAGGACTCACTTTTCACTAGTTCAATCAGATGCATAGGTATTGTTAGCTTTTGAATTTCTGAGTGAAAATTGAAAGGAGAAGCGGACTTGTCAAGGCCTCTTACCTCATGAGTTGGAGCTTTGAGGATGATAGGATCAACTGCCGGTTGTTTTTTCTTATTAGCTTGCTGCACTGCAAGGTCAGCAGATCTTTGAACAAGAGTTTCCTTGGCATTATTCATCTTCAACCGCAGATTATATCTACGCTGATCTTCAGCTTGCAGAACAGCTTCACCACCCCATTCTTGGTTAGTCTGGTCATTGCATAATGACTTTTCATAGGCAGCTGCAGTAAAAAACGAAGCATTGCATTTGTCTTCAAGGCAATGGATCTCATCATCTTCTTCAAACTACTCTTCCTCCATGAATACATTCTAGAAAGGGGTCTTCACCCTTTGGTCTTCATTGGCATCTTGGCTTCTTAGCAATATCTGCAACTATTCATTAGCTCTTCTATATGGATTTGGATTTCTAGGAGCAAAGGTATTGGGAACTCTCCCTTTCCCAGGGTGTTGTTCGACATTTAATTTGGAAATTTTAGAGGCTAATGACTCGATCATTTTTGTCATTTTATCTATCTTAGGATCAGAGGATGATGAAGACTCACCCCTCTATCTTCTTCTATCAGCATTTCCCTTGATTTTTTCTGTAGCCATGATGTTTGATTCTACTTTCAAGGCTGCATCTTGCATGTCAGTCAAAGTAGCACATTGCCTCTCTCTCAATAGTAGGCAGAAGTCAAAATCAAAAGCATTAGCACAGGTGAGTTTAATATAGGTAGTGGTAGGTTTTACTTCTGTCGGTATCTTGCTGTAAATGCAGTTAAATATCTTATTAAAATCGGACATCAGCTCCCCATTTTCCCTCTTCAAGTTTCCAAACTCAATGTGGTAGTAGAGGAGATCCTTCTTATCCCCCCAATGTTTTAGGAATGCATCATCTAAAGCTTTGATTTCTGCTATAGATCTTGGGGCTTGTTCTCTGAACCATTTTCTAGCCTCCCCATCTAGGCTTTGGACAAAGACTCTCATCCACACATCATCTTCACTAATGTCCAGATTATCAGGATAGTTATAAAATGTCTCAAGGTGTTCTTCAATAGTAACACCTTCAGTCCTAGTGAAGTTAGGCATATACTTCTAATATTCTCTAGTGGGCATATCATTCAAAGGAGTGGGCAGTATTAGAGATCCATAGTTAGCAGCTATGATTCTTTCCATTTTGGTGGGTGCTTGTGGACTTGCCATAGTTGTGCTGACTAAAAGAGTACTAGAAGTCTGAATGAAAAAAGGTTGAGGAGTGACTGATGAGACCAAAGGAGTATGATGGATAGGAGTTGAGGTTCCCTTTGGGCTGACAACAAAAGGAGAAACTAAAGAATAAGGAACTTTATGTATTTTTGAGAGTTTTTCTTCACTGCTAGTATTAGAATATGTACTCTCAACATGTATTTGTTCTATTGCAGGATATTCTTGAAGAGATATAGAATATTGTTTAGGTTTACCTGAACTTGATGCTCCTTTCTGTAATACTTTCTTCTCTTTGATGGTCTTTTCAGGGTCAGGTACTGGGTCAACTTGTGATTTCTGAGGATTTTTTTGAGTATGCCTCACAAACTGAGCCAGAATTATGAAGTGGAGTTTCCAAGAGGTTCAGCCTCTAGTAGAGCTTCTAGATAGATGATTACAGCCAAAAATGTGCCCAGACTTTGTCTATCATCAAAGTTGGGTCTGTGTCATTTCCCAGGGAAGCTGAGCTTCAGTTTCCTCTCCCTGGCAACATCACCAATTATGTTAGCACTCCAGGAAACTCTGCTAGGTTGTAAATTGGAGATGCCTGGTAACATGTAATCTTCAATATTAATCTCTAAACCATTGGAATAAATGATGGTTTGGAACAATTCAGATAACCATTTCAGCTCTATTCTCACTCAAGACATGCATGAACACCCCCAATAACATAAGGCTTTAGACCACAAATGCTCAATAGTTTGTAGATTTAATGGATAGATGGAGAATACTGATAGTACCGGAAAATTGCATACATGAACATATATGAATGGCTAGCTACATGCAGCGTATGAACTTATTGACTATATTGGCAAATGCATATATAATAACACATATAAATGGCTAGCTACAGGCAGCAAAGAAGCTTGCAAATCTAATATATCAAAGCAGAGATAAGATGACAGTATCTAGCCTTAAACACAAAGAAAACTTGAACAAATTGTTCAATTGCAAGCATGGAACAGAAGAGAAATGGACTTTGAACATATAACAGCAAAGGAAGCTTGTGTTTATAAAGAATGTAGATGAGAAGCTTGAAGGAATAGAAGAGGAACAAACTCCAAAAGTTGAACCCATGTTACATCTAATTTTTTGCCTTTTATAGGCCCTTTACAATGCTCCTGAACTCTCTAGAAGGCTTAGAGTCTTAACCTTGTATGATTTGTCCTTAATCATTTGATTCCCTCAATACGCAGGCATGACTTGAAGGTTTTTCTCTTTCTAATAGAGGAATAACCACATTCGAATATTTTGGGTGAACTCGGAGGGAGCTCTCTCTTGACAAAGATGCCCACAATATCTTTTGTTTCTTTCGGTTGTGTCGCACTTTGTTGCCCCATGATGTATCTAATTCGGGTTGTGTTGTGCTGTAGATGCCTCTCAGCATCGGTTTCTCTTCAAACTGTTTAATAATGAGCGTTTTATATTTTACACAGAAACCACTGTAATGTTGTAAAATATCGCCAATGTTTGTTCCTTTCGAACTTTAAAAGTCCTCAAAAATGATTTATTTACCCATTGGGTCCAAACTTTGTCATTAACGGCGCTGCCAAGGTTCCTGTGTATTTTGTTAAATAATGAAATATATGGAGGATGAATTACAAAATGCTTGGGCGCGGACTTGAAATATTATGGAATATCATTCACATTGCTGTCGAGTCTGGCCTTATCGCATCGCATATCGCTATATGTAAAGGCCCTACCCCTTTGGTCTTCTCGATCTGCAATCTGCCAATGTTATTTGGGCTATTGATCCGCGTATGCGATTGACGGTCCTCATTTAATCATTGATTGCCATCGCCATCACCCCATGGTCTACGCCAATTTGTCTCTGTTGATTAGATCTAGGTTGTTGATCGGCCATATCTAATGGCTACTGTGACTTCTCAATTTAAGCTTGTGATTTTGGAATTTAATGGTTTTGAAGAGTTTCCTACCTCCGAATAGTGTATTCCCTCCCCTTTAAGGGCTTTCCTCCTTTGACCATTTTGATTTTGAATGACCCTTAAGAGGATTTTGAAGAATTCTGGATCATACTTTGATCCTTTGGGATAATTCTTAAGCTAGTTTGGAGACTTTTAGGACATACATGGATCCATTTTTGGGCCATTTGCCTCCAAGGCTAACATCTTCATCGAGACAATGAATGGTATCTGCTCAGCCTTCTGGTGGAATTTCCTCATCATCTACTAGGTTTTGATGGAAAGGAGGCCTAATGTGTTGGTCAGGCCGATTTCTCCATTCTCTTTGCCTCTGTTAGATTTGAACCCTTCTAAAGTTTGGATTTCTAACTTGTGTCTCAGGTTTTGTAGTAGGAGGATTATTTACAAGGGCTAATCTATCCATGATTCTTCCCATTGTTTTCATCATGGTATCAAAATTAACATCAGAAGAGGTGGAAGGTTGTTCTTCCTCCTTTAAATTTCCTTTAGCCACTTTAGATCTTTTTAGTGCAGCCATATTAACTTCCACTTTCCTAACATCATTTTGCATATCAGCTAAGGTAAAAGATTCTCTCTCTCTTAGTAGGATGGAAAAATCATAATCAAAGGCTTCATCTTAGTGTAAATTAGAAGCTTCTAGCGGAGGCTTAATGTGAGCAGGAACAGAATTGTAGACTTTATTGAATCTTTTTGAAAAACATTGCATTGATTCATGGTTGCCCTTTTTCAAATTATTATATTCAGTTAACGCTTGTACATGATTAACTTTACTTCCCCATTTCCTTAAGAAGGCATCTTCTAATTCATTCCAATCATGTAAACTCCGAGGGGTTAAAGATTGAACCATTTTTTCACCTCACCAATGAAACTCTATACAAACAATCTCATTTTAACATCTTCGTAATCTACCTCTTCTAGGTCTATAAAGCCATTGAACTGGTCAACATGTTGTTTTGCAGTTATCCCCTCCTAACTTCCAAATTTTTTTATTCTAGTGGAGTACCCTTGAGGTAAGTCATGATGTGCAGCTGGTAAAACAAGAGGAGAATTTCTAGCAAGGGATTCCATAGGAAAAATTCTAGTAGAAGGGGTAAAAATGAACCTAGTAGGGGTAGTGATGAAAGAAAATGTACTCGAAGGGGCTTGAGTGACAGAGAATTTTGTTTTCGAAGTAAAGGTACTTCTTTTAGGTAAAGGGAAACCAATTTCTTTTCTTGAGAAAAGTTCAAAAGGATCAAATTCTTTTAGTTTTTATAAAGACTCTTGTTCAAGTGACAATTTTGATGCAGCAATTTGTTGGGTCCCTATAATACTAGTGATTACCCCATTACTATGGTAGTTTTACCCCTTATTAATATTGTCGAGCCCCTATTGTCCCCATATTTTTATTACTATGCCCCATAAAATCCCTCTATTGTTATTTTTGTGGCTTTATATTCTTATTGTTAGGTCGGCTGGGTTATATTGTGACTCCATAGACTCCTATATATAGAAAGGAGGTTTTGTTATTTGTATCATCCAAGAATTGTTCATTTGTGTAATGTAAAGGAGGTTTCCCCCTCGAAGAGGCTAAATTTTAAGGCATTGATCTCTCTTTTCTATCTTTTTGTGAGCTGGTTTCATAACATTTGGTATCAGAGCTTTGGATTCTAGGGTTTCGCTGCTCCAAATAGGTCATCGTGGCATTTTCACTATAACGTTGTTTCTGTGACATTTCAGAAGCTAAAAAAAACCCATTTGAGAAGACATCGCGTTGAACCTCGGGTCCAAATTTCAGAGTTTTTCGCGCTATATTTGCGGAGATATGATCTAAGGAAGTTGGTCTTTTTGCAGACTCCTGAATTACATTCCAAACAGGTGACCTGGGGAAAATCTTCATGACTTTCTCTCTGAGCATCGAATTGAAATTCTGTAAGAAGGTACAGAAAGAGGATGGATTGTAATTTCTTTTATATATTTTTCAGTGTCATAGGTTGAAACAGTGACATGTGGCATTTCATACAAGTTCGCTCTTATGGGAAGGTCTATAATCAAGTCATCTTGGGAGATTGTGCATAACTCTTTCTTGGAGAATCCAATTTGGATGAAACTGGTGGCATTGGAAAGAGGACACAGAGGGGTATTGTAGATCACAATTTCAGAACTAGATGATCTGAAATTATAGAGATACATCAGATTCAATATCAAGCTCCTACAAAGTGAAAAAAGGTGTGTATTTTTTTAAATTTTTGCTTAAGCTTGGTTTGAAAAATTAGTTTGAAGGAATTCAAAGGGCATAGTAAAGCATTATTATCGGTAATTGATACCCTGAGGAAATAAAATGAAAACACCTAGTAAGCAACTTGAAAGCTCTAGCATGACTCATGAAGAAGAGGAAGAAATGCAACACGATATATCACAATTACGAAACCAAGTGCAACAAGTGTCACTTGCACAAAAAGTAACAGAATCTAAGATGAAAGATGTAGAAGCTAAGATGGATGGCTTAAAGAAAGGTGTAGAAGATAAGATGGATTGTTTAAAGAAAGGTGTAGAAGCTAAGATGAATGGCATGGAAGCTAAGATGAATGGCATGGATGCTAAAATAGATGGCATGGATGATAAGATGGAAGAATTAAAGATAAATATGAATAAGTTGCTACAAGAAATGGTCACTAATGGTGGAAGGGTAGTAAATGAAACTCATGATGAGAACAAAAAAAATGTTAATCATGATTCCTTAGACTCTAATTTTGGATCGAAGACCCCCCATATTCCCAAAATCGATATGAGGAAGTTTGATGGCAAGGATCCCGCAACATGGATATTACAGATGGAGCAATTTTTCGATCTCAATAATGTGAAAAACACACAAAAGGTACGTACTGCAACTTTCTATTTGGAACCAAATCAGTTTGTATGGTATCAATGGATTTGCTCTCGTAAACAAATTATCACTCGGGAAATTTTTACAGAAGAATTGACAACACATTATGAGGATACAAAAAGCAACACTTTTTTTAGCCAATTGCTAAGTCTCAAACAAAAGGGTTCAATAATGGAGCATATTGAGGAGTTCCAAAAATTGAACATAAGGGTAAAAAATATTCCAGAGGAGCATAGGATTGATTTGTTTATAGGGACCTTAAAGGATAATATCCAACATGATGTTCGCCTTTGGGAACCTGATTCATTAGAGAAGGCATTCAGGTTAGCAAGAAAAATGGAAAGCAAAATTATGGAAACCAAGAAGCATACCACTCACAACTATAAAGATGAAGTGTAGTCCCTAGTCTTCCACAACCTATAAGGTTGACACCACAACAATTGGAAGAAAAAAGAGAAAAAGGTCTTTGTTACAATTGTGATAGTAAATACACTAAAGGTCAGAAGTGTGCTGAGAAGAAATTATTCTACATAGATTGTGAAGAGGAATAAGAAAAGGAGCAAGAAAGGTCAAAGGAAGAGGATATACTCTAGGAACAGAGTTTAGATAAAGAAGAAATGAATCCAACCATATCTTGTAATGCATTGGCTGGAATTACCACTCCTCAAACCATCAAGATAGAGGGACAAATCAGGAAGAAAAAGGTAATAGTGTTGATTGATTCAGGAAGTATCTACAATTTTATTCATTGTAAGGTAGTAAAAGAATTGAATTGCTTCTTATATCCAGCACCAGATTGTCAAGTGATGGTTGCAAATGGAGGAATGATAAATTTCTCTGGAAAGTGCCATAATATCAAGCTATCCATGGGAGAATATGTATTGACTAGCCCAATGCTTTCCATTCCAATAGGAGGTGTTGATGTTGTACTAGGAGTCCAATGGCTACAATCCTTGGTACAATAGCTTTTAATTTTCAAGAACTTTTCATGAAATTTTTTGTGGATGGAAAGGAAGTTGAATTAAGGGGTATTGCAGGGAAACTGAGAAATATAATCAGCTCTAATGGTATGACAAAGCTTCTAAAAAAGGAACAAAGTGGTGTACTTTCTCAATTATGTTCGCTAGATGTTTCCACATCGGAATCCTCTATTTCTCCATATCTCCAAAAAGTCTTGGAAAATCATTCCAAGGTATTTGAGACTCCCAAAGGTCTCCCACCTATTTGTGATCATGATCATGCTATTCATCTGATT
>APFE030626573.1:61837-89489 GCA_000404065.3 Pinus taeda
TTGGTGCACAAGAAGGATGGATCATGGTGCATGTGTCCGAATTATAGGGAGCTCAACAAACTCACTATTAAAGATAAGTTTCCCATTCCTATCATTGATGAATTACTGGATGAATTGCATGATCAATTTACTTTACCAAGTTGGATCTTCATTCAGGATATCATCAAATCAGAATGAAGACTGAAGACATTTCGAAAACAACATTTAGAACTCATGAGGGTCATTATGAATTTTTGGTCATGCCTTTTGGCCTTACCAATGCACCCTCAACGTTTCAAGGTTTGATGAATTCAATTTTCAAACCATTCCTTAGAAAATTTGTGTTAGTATTCTTTGATGATATACTAATCTAAAGCAAGTCCTGGAAGGATCATGTTGAACATGTTGACAGGGTGCTACAACTATTGGAGGAAAAACAATTATATGCAAAAGATCCAAATGTTTCTTTGAAGTACAAGAGGTGGAATATCTGGGTCATATTGTATCTCATGAAGGAGTTAAGGTAGACCCTAGAAAAATTAAAGCCATTAAGGATTGGAGAATCCCCACATCCATAAAGCATCTGTGAGGATTTCTCGGGTTGACAGGGTATTATCGCAAGTTTGTTAAGAATTATGGGAGAGTAGCAGCACCTCTAACAACATTATTGAAGAAAGATGCATTTCATGGACTCCGGAAGCAACAAAGGCCTTTGAATATATTAAAGAGGCAATGTGCCAAGCACCGGTCTTAGCTACACCGGATTCACAAAAACCTTTATTGTGGAATGTGATGCTTCAGGGAATGGAATTGGTGTTGTTTTAATGCAAGATGAAAGACCCATTGCTTTTGAAAGTCGTCCAATCAAGGGAAAGTTTTACACAAAGCTATTTATGAGAAGGAAATGTTGGCAATACTCCATGCACTTAAGAAATGGCGACCCTACCTAATGGGAAGACACTTCAAGGTAAAAACGGATCATGATAGCCTTAAATACTTTTTAGAACAAAGATTATCCTCTGAAGAGCAACAAAAGTGGGTCACAAAGATGTTGGGTTATGACTTTGAAATCATCTACAAAAAAGGGAAGCAAAATGTGGTGGCAGATGCACTCTCAAGAAAGGATGAGGATGTGGAAGCATTGTTGTGCGCTATTTCTATTATCCAACCAGATTGGATAAATGAAGGAAGGGAGGAATGAAAGAATGATGAAGAAGTGTGGGCACTTATTCGAAAATTACAACAAGATTCTAGTATGTCTGATACATTTAGCTGGGAAAATGATTCGTTATGGTACAAAGATTCTTACCTCTGTAAGAATTCCCAGCTAAAACAAAAGATTCTTATGGAATTGCACACTTCTCCCTTAGGAGGGCACTCGGGATTTTTAAAAACTTACCACAGGGTTAAGAAGGAATTTTTTTGGGAGGGCCTTAAATCAGATATTCAACAGTTTGTGGCGGAATGTTTGGTTTTCCAGCAAAATAAAGTTGAAACAATTAAGACACCGGTTCTATTACAACCTTTATCCATTCCAAGCCAACGTTGGGAGGAGGTTTCAATGGATTTTATCACAGGTTTACCCAAGTCTGAGGGAAAGAGTGTCATCATGGTGGTAGTTGACAGACTTACCAAGTATGCACACTTTTGTGTATTATCACATCCATTTAAAGCCAATACAGTTTCTACTGCCTTTATGGAAACAATTCAAAAGCTACATGGAAACCCAAAGATTATTGTAAGTGACAGAGATCCCATTTTCACTGGAAATTTTTGGACAGAATTATTTTCTTGTCTTGGTACTCAGTTAGCTCATAGCTCATCTTATCATCCTCAATTTCATGGGCAAACTGAGATAGTAAACAAATGTTTGGAAGGATATCTTCGTTGCTTTGTATCTGATAAACAGACACAATGGGTCAAAGGGTTGCCTCTGGCTGAATGGTGGTATAACACTTCCTTCCATACAGCAACAAAAATGACCCCATTTATGGCACTTTATGGGTATCAACCACCATCCATCACATCATTTTTAAGAGAAAATTCTAAGGTTCAAGCATTGGAACATCACATCGAACATCAACAACAAGTCCTCCAACTCTTAAAGGATAACCTCATGTTGGCACAGAATAGAATGAAACAACAGGCAGATCAATATCGCAGCGAAAGAAGTTTTAATGTAGGTGATTGGGTATTCCTATGGCTACAACCATATAAGCAAATGTCCCTCAAGCAAGCTAAGAAGGATAATATCACCAAAGTATTATGGTCCGTACAAGGTGTTGCAAAAGATGGTACTATGGCATACAAATTGGAGCTTCCTGCAGCTTCTCGATTGCACCCAGTTTTCCATGTTTCATGTTTAAAGAAGGTTATAGGCAACAAGCTCCCAGTTCAAACAATATTGCCAAAACTTGACGAGGAAGGAAAAATTATATTGGAACCGGAAGCAGTCACAGAAACAAGATCTCGACAGATACGAAATCGATCAATTTCGGAGTATCTTATCAAGTAGAAGAACTTATCTGCAGAAGATTCCACATGAGAGGATGAGAATTTTATACAGAAATATCCAGAACTACTCAAGCGTTGAGGACAACACTTTTTTTGAAGGAGAGGGGCATGTTGGGTCCCTATAATACTAGTGATTACCCCATTACTATGGTAGTTGTACCCCTTATTAATATTTTTGTGCCCCTATTACCCCCATATTGTTATTACTGTGCCCCATAGAATCCCTCTATTGTTATTTTTGTGGCTTTGTATTATTATTGTTAGGTCGGCTAGGTTATATTGTGACTCCTTAGACTTCTATCTATAGAAAGGAGGTTTTGTCATTTGTATCATCCAAGAATTGTTCATTTATGTAATGTAAAGGAGGTTGCCCCCTCGAAGAGGCTGAATTCTAAGGAGTTTATCTATCTTTTCTATATTTTCTTGAGCTGGTTTCATAACACAATTTCCCAAAACCTATCTTTAACTTCTTTAGGAATCTCAAAACCAGAATCTAACTCTAGTTTTGGTAAATCATTCTCTGATTTAGATTTGAGAAATATAGGCTTATAATCTTCGTCAAATCTAATAACTTCAATGCCTTGAATATCTTCAGAGGATAATGAGGTAGCTCTTGAGAGAAAGGAAGTACCCGATTTTGATTAACTAGCATCTTTTCTGAGAATTTTTTTTGGATCATCAACTATTTCTGGTGGATTAGGGTTTGGATTTCTCCTTGTATGAATCTTCTTAGAAGCCACCTTTAAGTTGAAATTACCAGTGGATTCCCCAAGGTAGAAATGAAACCTCGAACAATATAATCTCCTGCTACCTTCAAGAGTTCAACTTTTGAAATGAAACATCCAGGATGATATAACATTCAGACTACTGGCAAATGCACCAAAATTTTATCACTCAACTGGGACAGGTTGGGTTGTATCAACCTTCAACCAAATGTAACTAATTCAAACCAAATTTAGATTGGAATTTAGTCCTTCCAATGTGAGAGGGCTCTCTCAAAATATTTATAAAATGACTTGTGATAGACTCAAAATTCAGATGACTAACTCTGATCTCTTTTTGTGTTTTTTGTAGGTGAAGAAAAATTTGATAACTTTCACCAATTGTTATGGAGTCAAACTAAAACAAAAAATGATCAAAAATAGTGTTTAATAGAAGCTGAGGCATCTATGGCTTTAAAAATGATACCAATAAACACCCATAGTGGTACATAGTAATTGAAAGAAATTCAAGTGGTATGACAGATTTCCAAGTAATCAAGATACTATGTAAAACTAATAACAATAGAATAGAAACTCATAAAATCCATGATAAGAATCGAAGGTACAAAAACAGAGTGCTACAGATTTTCTATTACAATAACAAATATTACAGAAGGTCAATTTCTCACATTCCAATCCAAACCTTCTCAGAGTTGGAATTCTACTTATGTACAGAGAAATATCTCTTTACATATCTTGCCAACCGGGCCTGATTCAATCCATTATTCTAGAGACTTGTTCCTATATGATTAACATAATTTGAATACAAATAGAATTCGTACAAAAAAGCCTATCTAATGGTTACAGTTTTTCAGGGAAGTAAAATTGTTGTAGTGTTGGCACTATATTTCTGGAAATTCGGAGCATCCGACCTTTTGAATTTTGTTGCATTATTTCTGGGCTTTTAAATGAACAATATTTTTTATCCTACTGATAGGCGTGTTTTTTTCTATTTAAAATGTGTTTTAAAGTGCCATTATTGTTCCACTTTGTCTCTGTCATGTTTATTTGTTATCTCTTTAATGACCATGCTGCTGAAGAAACGTCGAAAAACACTCTTGTTGTCTCACGGAGCATAAGTGTTTGTTGATTTGGGTCATTGATCAATCTGGAAATCCCATTGTGGTCTACATTTATGAAGGAAATAAGGAGGTCCACTTCTCTCAGAATCATTCATGCAAAATGGGCCACATGGCAGTTGGGGATTGGAGGGAATGAGCATACTATTGGGACATAAGTGGACGTCTATGTCTGGGTTTGTGCATTGTGGATGGAGGCTGAGATTTTATGTGAAGGTGGGGTCAAGATTGTTGGTGGGAAGTGATAGGCAGAAGGAGCTACGTGGGAATAGGGGAGTGACGGTGAAGTGGAAGTGGAGGGTGATGTAACCAGGATTGTGGGTTATGGCAGGAGTAGGGAAAATTGGTTTCAAAGGAGGGTCAAAGTGGTTTATGCTATTGAGAGGGGGGGTGCGAAATGATGAGGGGAGGACACGTAATGGTGGGGAAACCATTTTTTGGACCCTCCCCCTCACTGATAAAGAGAAACATAGTGGAGGGGGGTCAAAAAGACCTTAGAGTCGTCAAATGGAAGGTTGATTGTGATCAGGAGTGTGAACTTGTGCGAGGTTTAACCATGGGTGGACTCGACATCTTATTGGGTTGCATTTTATGCCATTTCATGTTCAGGAGTAGGTTTTGGTGTATTGCATTGTACGTAGTGTAGGTTTTATGCTTGGGACATTTTAATATATGTGATAGTTATATATTAAAAATGGATTTCGACATGGTTTATGATATTAAAATATACAAAGGGGAACACGGCTAGAGTAGGAATGTGTGTAATGGGATGAGAATATGGTAATATGAGAATTTTTCCAAAACAAATAGAATGGACCTATTTGTCCTCCATAATCTCCAAATATAAAGCACAATAACCTCTTTCATAAAAAACAATAGATAGATCAAAAGATCAATGGTGGAAAATCTTGACTAATAAAACTAAAATTTATTTTAGTGAGTTATCATGGATAACACCATGATTGTATTTGTTCGAGGGAAAGACAACAAATTAAATTTGATCCCGAACATGAAGAGAATTGAGCGTGATCCCTAGGAAAAAGAAAACCAAGAAAACAACAAAGAAGAATGGAGCATGAGCTAAAATGTCATGGTTAAGCATTCAACAACCATAGCATGTTCCTACTTCTTATACCATGGGTAAGATTCTTATAGTGGATGCACTGAGAGACTCATTGGGGAAGTTAAAGAGAAGTTTTATCCAATTTCAATAGGAGATGGTGTACAATTAATGAATCTACCAAAGGACACGGCATGGGTTGCAAAGATGACAACCATTGATGGCTCTTCTTGCCCTCAAAAACCAGAAATAGTTGATTGGGATCAAAGTCACACCTTCATTCTTTGATTTACTAATCAACATTGTAGCTTGTTTCATTATTCTAGCTACATGGAAAATCAGAGAAAATAGATTAAGTTCATGATTCATTAGAAGAGAAATAGAACAGATATAGTATGATAGTGTGTTAGCTGACTTCAGAATCATATTTATTGAGTTGCTTATCCAAGAGAAAATGCTTCAGTTGAGCCTTACATATGAACTACCTTTCCTCTTATCACCATAGGTGAAGTGGGAGATTGGTGATGAGCCCCGAATTGGGTAACTTATTGGGCTCATTTTTCCTAATTGTCCTTGTTCAATCCTCCATTTTTCATAGATTATGCATTTTTTTAGTATGTTTATGTCATTTGAACGAATAAGGGTGGTCACTCTACCTAGGAGGCTAATACGTGGTTATTTCAGGTTTCTTGGACAAATGCTGGAGAAAAACCAAGCAATCATGGGCTAGGTGACAACCAAGCTTGAGACTCAGCCTTCGTAGTTTACTTTTGAAACTATTGCATTTTTTGCACTACAGTGCTGTCACTTTCAGCTCGTTTTCTTGTAGCCATTGTGGCATAACTTTCAGGTGATGACTATTTGTTGATAATCACAAGCAGTCCTATTTTGTATCAGCTCTGAGTTCCTTATAGGAGTCGTAGCTCTTAGGGTTGGGCCCAACCTGAGAGCCAAGGCCTCCTTTATGTATTTTTATTTCTCCTTTATGCATCGTTGTTTCTCCTTTATGCATTTGCAAAATTATTTCTGTTAGGTAGATTAAATTGTGTTGATTAACTAGGTCACTGTTGATGGTTAGAAAGGCTTTTGATGTTTAGATTAAGTTGGTAGGATATCAACAAGGAAAAAGCTTCAGAAAAAGGCCAACGAGCACCTTTGGTTTCACCTCTCCCTCATAGGATCAGGGGTTGGGATCAAAGTAACCTTGTTGTCCCAAACAAAAACACTATTTTGCTTTGCCATGCAATCACTAGTGTGCGATTTTTGTTTGCAGAATTTGGTTACATGTTCAGATCTTTGAATGCTTCATTGCATAGTTAATATACATGGTTTCCTTACAAATAAAGCTTCTGTTCATTCACTTTACTGTTAGCTAGATCAGATTAGGTTGGTATAACTAGGTCTTTGATTACTTGCAAGTCTTTCTTGGTTCAATTGGAAATATACATTGCATAGCACCTGTACCACTTCTTCATCCACCCAAACTTTGTCAGACCCATCTGTTCCATCCCCTAACTGGGTTTCTTGCCTCACGTTTGTCATTTTTCCCACATAACCCTACCTTTTTGTGCAAACATTGTTTTAGCCCTCTTTGAACAAATTCATCCATCTACGCCTTCTCTCAACTCCATCCACCAGTCCCTGGACCACTTCAAACCCCTATCCTACCTCCATACCCACTCCTTCATCTTTCCTCACTCATCCATTCTCCAAAATCCCACTTTTGAACATCCTGTATAAATTTCTAAGCATCATGTAGAAATTCCTGAACATCCTGTAGAACCCCTGCAGACTTCCAATAGAAGCTCACAAATGAGGTTTCTTGATAGCCAAACTCTATGAAACTCTCTAGAAGGGTGTTAGGGACCCCTTAGGCCCTCTCTGAACCTTCTCGACCTCTTCCAAGCATTTCTTCTGGCTGATCCACCTCTGCACAGTCAAGAGTAGTGAAAGCCTATGCATGATAATTCTGATAACTTATTCAAAAATACAAAAAGATGTTTTCTTCAGATAGAGGTAGTCTAGATACATGCATTTTACCTTCGTAGAAGTAATGGCATCTCTTTCAGTAGCTTTCATCCTCTTTTCTACATCAGTAAGACTAGCTGGTCAAATTAGGGTTTGCTAGGGTTTGCGCTTTCTTTCAGCTCTTCAGTTTCTTTTTGCAAGCAGATTAGTTTCCTTCGAGTTAGCCTCCATCCATCAGTTAACAAGATTCTTCTCAAAGCTCATAGAAGTTTTCTTGAGCCCCTAGCAGACTTATGCCAGCTGACCAAGTGACAGCTGTGGCAAGAGCTAGTACTTGTGAATACAGCACCGTCGCTTCCAAGTTTGTTACGAACTACCGGGTTGATAAAAGTAAAGAAGGGAGTCCCAAGAGTTGCAGCATTATTGTTGCAATACTAGAGCCCACCATTATTTTTGGCGTCGTTGCCAGGGAAGCGTCAGAGTATTTGTGATTGCTGTTTTTCTTCTATTTTCTACTATAACCTTCTGCTAAGTAGTTTATTTCATTTCCATTCTGCAATTTCAATTCTGCAAGTGTAGCTTAGCATTTCAATTCCGCAATTTCAATTCTTCAAGTGTAGCTTAGCATTTCAATTCCGCAATTTCAATTCTACAAGAGTAGCTTAGCATTTCAATTCCACAATTTCATTCCAGCAAAATAGATTAGTCCTTTCCTGTTTTCATTTCTATTCCACATTTTCATTTTAGCAAGATAGTTAGTTGCAGTTCAATCTATTTTAGTTTTGCAAGTATCAGTAGAAAAAGCGAAAGCAACCAAAAAAAATCTTTCCATTTCAGGCCTCGTAGGAACAGAGATAAAACTGGAAAACTCCTACCCAACACCCCCACAACATCACTGAGTCAACCTTCTCTCTTCTTTGGTAACAGATAGCTAGAAGAACCTATAGGTGAACCTCCTGAGATATATGAAGATCCTATAATAGAAGAAGAGCTAGAGAATGTTCCGTCTGAAGCCATGGCTGAAAACTGAAATGGTAGAAGAGAAGATGAGAGAATAGAAGGTGCCTTTCCCATCTGAGAGACCAATGGAGACATGAAAATGAAAAACATAAGTCCCTCAGCTTTACCTCACTTCCATGGATTGACTACTGAAGACCTTGATACCTTCCTGTTTGAGTTTGTTGTCCTTTGTCGAACTTACGAATATGCAGAGGACGAGAAAAAGTTGAAACTCTTTCCCTCTACCCTCAAGGATGCAACATTACGATGGTTCATGGGGTTACCTGGAAATAGTATCACCACTTGGGCTCAGATGCAGTAAGCTTTTAACACCAAATACTAGGACTACTGTAGGTCCAAGGAAACCAAGGGAGAGATCTTTCAAATGACCATGGGAAGTGATGAGTCTTTAGAAGATTACGAGGAAAGGTTCCAACTTAGTTATAAACGGGCCAGGTTCACACTTGACCTGGAATCTTTGAAGCTAGTTCTGCTTCGAGGTGTCCCTGAAGACCTTCTAGATACCCTTCACATGCTGGCTACAGGGGACATCTACCAACTACCTTATGAGGACATAAAGAACGTGTTTAGAAACCATTCTAGGGCAGCCCAGAAGAGAGGTAGGGGGAATCCACTTTCAGCTAGTACCAACTTCTCCAAGCATGAGTTTGCAAATCAGATGGAAGACCTCAAAAGTGAGATGAGACAGACTATTGCCATGCAACTTGATACCTTCCGAATTGAGCAAAAGAAAGAGGAAGTTGAGAGGGCTTTTTCCATTTTTTGTCCCAGATGCATGAGGAAGCACCCTAAGAATGAGTGTCCATGGCACTCAGTAGAGGTATGTTTCGTTTGTGAGGAAGACCACCCCACCAACCAATTCCCTACTTTGCCTGGATTTAAAGCCATGTACCTAGGGACTGAGGCAGCTACTGAACCTCTCTACTTCCTCAATCAAAGGAGGCCACATGGGCCTAGACCTTACCAGCAGGGAATGCAAGGGACATCCCAAGCTTATTATAACCCCAACCAATCAGCTCATATACCTTCTTGGGGCCCCCCTACTCATCCTTCCTGGTCTACACCTCCTTTGTGGTCTTATCCATCTCCATACCCTACTCAACCTACTTCTCATTCATTTCACTCACATGCCCAGCCAAAACCTCAGTGGAATGCACCTCAACCGGGATGGAGGCCTCAATAAAACCCTCCTCCCGCCATTTTTCATTCACCACCAGCTCACCCACAACCATTACCTCCTGCTCCTCCAAGAAAACCCTAGATGCTTGCTCAACCGAACTCGAACCCCAACAACTGACAGGCCCAGCAGGTATATACTGGGGAGGCAACATGCCCTACCTATGCCATGGAGATCCAAGAGATCAGCCTGTGATCTGGGAAGGTCCTTCTAGAGCGCCAACCTCCTCCCCTAGAGGAGGAGGGAGAGAAACAGGAAAGTGAACCCAAAGCCATTCCACCCTTTCCTAAGTGATTGACAGTAACCACGCAACAAAACCCAGAGGAGACTAAGCTTCTGGGAGAACTCAAGCAATTGTGTGTGAAAATATCACTTCTCCAGGCCATAAATGATGTACCGATATACAACAAATTGATTAAGGAGAAGTGTTTCAGGCACCCAAGTAGGCGAAAGAGAGATTCCTCAACTATCAACGTCATAAAAGAACTGTGTGATCTTATGTTGGGGCAAGTAATCTGTCCAAAGTATTTGGACCCTGGGAGTCCTGTAGTTGATGTTCACATCAATGGACCAATCATCCCCGACACCTTGATTGATCTAGGGGCTTCCATTAATGTGATGACCAGGGACACCATGCTTAAACTCAAACTTCAGAGTTCCTTAAGGAAGACCTCGACAATACTACAGTTGGTAAACCGCTCCACCGTGACTCTCGAAGGGATTGTGGAAGATGTTCTGGTCTCTGTTGACTCTTGGGAGTACCCTGCAGACTTCTTGGTCCTTCAGCCAAAGGAAAAACTCACTGGATACCCCCTCATTTTGGGAAGGCCTTCGCTAGCTACTGCGGATGCTTACATCAACCGTCGAGCGGGAAGCATGACCATCAAGAATGGGCCTATGTCCAAATAGCTAGTCCTATACCCTCTTGCCCAACCTTTGCTAGAACATGACTTACCACTTTGGTTGGAAAAAGGAGATGAGGATGAGGTCTACTCTGCACCATTGTTCATAGTGGAGGCCACCAGGGGAGGTCCTCAAACCGAGGATGATTTGATTGAGAACTTAATCCAAAATCCTCCTCTCGGTGCTCTGTCCTTAAAAGAGTTGGTGGAAGATACCGAAGCCAGTGCTTTAGTGGACCTCTGTGTGACTGATCTGACCTCTCCCAGAGTTAAGAATGTGGAGTTTGGCCCTGAAAGAACTTTAAAGATCAGCTCCTCTCTCTCTCTCCCTCTCAGGAAAAAGAGCTATGTAGCCTTTTGAACTGCCATTTGGAGGCTTTTGCCTGGAGCTATAAGGAAATGAAAGGAATCCATCCTTCGGTCTGTACCCATCATATTTACATTAAAGAGTATTGTAAACCAGTTAGGCAGCCTTAGAGGAGAATGAATCCGGCCCTTAAGGACATCATTAAAGAGGAATTGCAAAAATTGTTGGATGCAGGATTCATCTACCCCATCTCGGACAACGAATGGGTTTCCCCTCTGGTGTTGGTACCCAAGAAAAATGGGAAGTGGAGAATCTATGTAGATTACATAGAATTGAATAAAGCCACCAAGAAAGACCACTTCCCTTCGCCTTTCATAGATCAAGTGTTGGATGGACTAGCAGGGAAGAAGTTCTTCTCTTTCCTAGATGGGTTCAGCGGGTATAATCAAATCCAAATTAGCCCGGAGGACCAAGATAAGACCACCTTCACATGTCCGTGGGGTACCTTTGCCTACCGAGTCCTTCCCTTTGGTCTACGCAACACTCCTGCCACTTTCCAGAGAGCTGTATTGAGCATATTTGCTAAGCTGGTTCATGATAGGGTGGAAATCTATATGGATGACTTTACTCCTTATGGGTCTAACTTCTAAGCAGCCTTGTCCAACCTGGGTAAAGTTTTAAACAAGTGCATTGAGATGAACCTGTCCCTCAGTCCTGAAAAATGTGAGTTCCTGATAACTGAAGGGATTGTGTTAGGTCATACCATTTCTTGTCAAGGATTACAGGTGGATTCTAACAAAATTGCTATCATAAAAAAGGTTCCACCTCCTCAGAAGGTAAGAGATGTTCCGAGTTTCCTAGGCTTAGCGGGATATTATAGAAGATTCATTAAATATTTCAGTAAGCTAGCCTCACCATTGTTTGGCCTCTTAGGAAAAGATGTTGAGTTTAAATGGACTGATGACTGTCAAGGGGCTCTGAATGAGTTGAAAGATAAGTTAGTGTTCGCCCCGATCTTGAGAGGCCCAAACTGGGCCCTACCTTTCCACATCCACATTGATGCCTTGAACAAAGCCATAGGGGCAGCCTTAGGACAAGTTGAGGAGAAACTTCCATATGCCATATACTTTGTCAGCAAAAACCTGTCCAAGGCAGAAATGAACTATACTGTAAACCGAGAAAGAGTTCTCGGCCGTAGTCCATTCCTTGAACAAGTTCTGACACTACATCACTGGTTATCAAACATTTGTACATATTGATCATGTTGCGATTAGTTATTTAATGAATAAGCCTGATGTAAATGCTCGTATCATTAGATGGTTACTTTTGTTGCAGCAATTTGATTTGACTATCGTCGACAAACCGGGTAAAGAAAATGTTGTTGCTGACTTCTTGTCTAGATTGGATTTACCTGCAAGTGAAGAAGGAACGGTGGATGACTAGATGCCAAATGAACATCTGTTTGCTATCTTAGTACTCTCTTGTGGTTTGTTGATATAGCAAACTACTTGGTCTCAACACAGTTCCTTCCACATCTATCCTCAAAGGAGAAGAGCAGAATCACGAGGAAGAGTTCCCCATTCACTTGGATCAAGGGAAACCTGTTCAAACTTGGCCCGGATCAGATCTTGAGGCATTGTGTTAGGGAGGAGGAAGTCTTTGACATTCTCCTAACCTGTCACGATGGACCCTGTGGAGGCCACTTTGCAGCAAAGAGGAATGCCTTCAAAATTCTACAGGCAGGCTACTATTGGCCCACTCTTCATTAAGAGGTCAGAAGATACATCAGCGAGTGTGACCGATGCCAGAGGATGGGGAAACCGACTCCAAGGGATGAAATGCCTCTCCAACCTCAAGTGACCCTTGAGCCATTTGAGAAGTGGGGCATGGATTTTGTGGTTCCTACCAACCCTCCTTCAAGCCAAAGGTCTTACATCATTGTGTGCACTGACTACCTGACAAAGTGGGCAGAAACAAAGGCAATCAAAGCAGCGATAGAAGAAAAGGTGGCTGCATTTTTAAGAGAAAATATCTTCTACAAATATGGCTACCCAAGAGAGTTAGTCACCGATCAAGGAAGCCAGTTCACCTCCAACTTAATTGAAGACTTTCTCGCTCATCACAAGATCAAGCATATGAGTTCCACCCCATATCATCCTCAAGCAAATGCGTAGGTGGAAGTCACTAATAGAGCATTAAAAGGGATTTTGACTAAGGTGGTGAGTAGCAGCAGAAAGGATTGGGCAGATAGCCTGGTTGAGGCCACTTGGGCCTACAACACCACTTGGAAGACTACGACTAGTTTCACACCTTATGAGCTAGTCTACGGGAAGAGAGCTTTGCTGTCAATAGAGTTTGAGTACAACACATTGAGGATGGCAGCTCAGCTGGACCTAGATCTCATCCATGATTAGCGTGAAAGGTTATTGCCACTGAATGGGTTAGATGAACACAAAATGCAGGCCCTCCTCCACTTAAAAGTGGTTCAACTTCAGAGGAAGATATGGCATGACTGACACCTTAATGAAAAGCAATTCCAGCCGGGAGATTGGGCGCTGCTGTATGACTCCAGACACAAGGATTTCAAAGGGAAGCTGAGGACAAGATGGCTAGGACCATATAGAGTGGAGAAATGCAATGACAATGGTTTAGTCCTTATCAGGACCATTGATGAAGAAGCCATCCCGATGCTCGTCAATGGGCAGCGATTGAAGATCTATAGGAAACCCCTTTCGAGGCAGGAGTTTATTGAGACTGTGGAAAAATCAGTGCTAGTAATAGAGAAGGGTTCTGCCTCTGTTCCGGCCACACCTTGATCATCATCATAAAAAAAAAGGGAATAAAAAGATCCCTGGACGAAAACCTCTCTGAGGCACCCAGGGTAGGCAGCAAGGGTGAAAACCTCATGGAGGCGCCCCTGCTATCTCGCAGAAAATAAAGAATTTGAAAAAAAAAAGACCTTTGGGTGAAAACCTCTCTGAGGCACTCAAGGCAGATAGTAGGGGTGAAAACCTCATGGAGGTGCCCCTGCTGTCTATCTCAAAAAAAAAAAAAAAAAAAAAAAAAAAAAGGAAAAAAGAAGAAAAAAGAAAAAAGAAGCAGGTTTAATCTCTGAAGAATTATTGCAGATCACAGGAATACAATGTAGAAAAGGAGGCCACCCAAAACAAGGACAAGGGTCCGTACCAAGTTACCAGGCATCCTCACATACACTCCTCCATAGACACTCATTTTTTCTAGGATTTGGACACAATCTAGTCGAGGTTCAACCTCCTATAGGAAGTTTTAGGACTTTCTACTGGAAGTTCTACATTTCTACAGGAAACATCCTGTAGAGCCTTTGGGCAGGCCAGAATCGATTCTGGAGAGGGATTTGAAGCTTGAAATCTATTGATGGGTCATGCAACCACCCTTTTCTTCCATCCACCACTTGTTTCATCTCCTTCCACTGCCATTGCAACAATCTGGTTATGTATTCCTACACAGTCATACAAGAGTTCTGTTTCCTCAAATTAATTTTTTTTTTCCTCCAAGTGACAAATCAAGCATGCAGAGGCTCGCACACTCTACCTATCAAGGCTCCATCAGGACCATTCATCCATGAATGAAATCCTACTCGTTTTAGCATGCATCCTAGGAGGAGAAGCAGCTACAGGATGTCCTACAGGAATCCTGTAGCAGCTGATCCAGCTGGAGCACATACTATGGAGACACCAGCAGCTCAAATCAGACGAAGCCGGTGCATGCAGCATTTACAACCAGAGGGTCGGGTCCCAAATTCTTGCATCCAGCATTAGCCAATGAAAAAGGAGCTCCAGCACCCGTGCACAAAGCAACAGCAAGCAAATCCATCATTCCACGTCCCAAAACCTACAGAACATGTCCACAGCCACACAGGTAAGTGTCTAACCTTATTCGTCGAATTGCATAGACTATACTCTGAAATTTGCATGACTGTGAAATGTGCGGATTGAACAAGTTCGATGGCCAGTCAACTAGCCACCCACAGCGAGTCGAATGGCCTCGTGGGATCCGAACGAGCCCGGTTATGCCAAAGAGACGGGCAGTTGACACGTGGGAAGTGTCCAGTTGGGGAGAATCGATAGTTTGGTAGGAATGGCGGTGGTTAATGGCAGAGAAAGGATTTGGTGGTCAGAGACATGCCGAAGAATGATGGCCGTGACGTTGGCTAACAGATCGACCTGGACAGCTCACCCCCGCACCATGAATTGCGTAGTAATTCAAATTGCTCGGCCGAATAACTCACGATGAGCCACTGTCATTTGCACTTGCAACCTTTTTGCAGCAGAGTACGCATCCTCCTCCTCTGCAGTTTATTATCCCGAGCTTCTTGGCCCATTCAAATGTCCTTCCGCATCTCAGACTTGTCCAGAAGCACTGTGACGTCCTCTAGAAGCCGGAAAATCTTTCTACAGGAAGGAGCTCTACAGGAAACTTGGCATAACATAGAAACCTGGACTGTCTACGTCGAAGTTGGCAATTCGAAGAGAGGTATGCCTAAACACACCATTCCCATGCATGATATTTCAAAAGGTGGTGAATTCGACGTTCTGGAGTAGGAAAATTAAAAGCAAGTCTGCCTGTGAATCAAAATAGCAGTTTACTTGTGGTTGCATGAAATTTCTTCATTGGTTTGTGTCCAAGATTTTCTCCACGGTTCCTGAAGAAAATTCCTCCTATAGAAAAGTTGAAACACTGTCAGGGCTAACCAATGTGAAAAAAATGTGAATTTTACATGATTATATGTATGCTAGGGGGTGGAAATTGAGCTCTGCACTCTATTTAGGGAAACCAGAGTTGTCCTTCTGTACACGGGAAATCGAGTTTTAAAACCGGGGAATTGATACAAAGTAACCTGAGGGATACTGTTTTCAACATTCTAAGGAGGAAAACATACATAGAATTCCCCTTTTGATCAAAGCACAAGCCAAAATAGAGCATTTTTCACCATGCCAGGAGAGCTTATCAGAAAGGAACCCTCGGATTCCAAGAAATTGCAAGAAACTCCTGAGGTGGTAGACCTATTTACCCGTAGAAATTGGATGACCTTCTATGACAAAATTCAAGGTCACGATGATGAAATAATAGAGGAGTTCCTAAGGTCCCTGAAGCCTAAATCAAAGACACTAGCCACTGTAAATATCAAAGGGTTGACCCTAAAGCTCACCCCACAACTCATTAGCAGAGTCACTGATCTACCATTGGGGATACCCTGGGATAAAGAGGAAAGGAAATTGGGCCAAAAGGCCAAAAAGGAATTCTTCCTACCAGAGAAACATTTTTCAGAGGATAAGAATGGGGTCCGGAGAGCCAGCCTACAACCATTTTGGAGTGAAGTCAGCCTTCAGATTATGAAATATATTACCTGTGAGGGGCGGTTCAGTATTGTTTACGGTTATCACTTCCGTTTGCTAACTAAACTCAGGCACAAGATGGATTTACCCACAGAACAAAAATTGAGCATCCCCTACTTCCTCCTAGAATCCTTGATTGAGTGTGCCACAAAACTGAAGGAAGGGACACCAGACCAGCTGGCCCATCATGGGCTTATCAAGCTCCTAGTAGAAGATGCACTCCATACCTATACTGTCCCTCTCTCCTGGGTGATTTTTCGCAATATGTCTAAGGATGATGATATCCAAATTTTGGCCGAGGAACTCACTTCGTCCAGCAGCGAGGAGAAGGAGCACATTGAGATGGAAAATAAAGCCAAGGGCTTGGAAACCCCGGGTAGACCACCAAAGCAAGGACAAAAAGAGAAACGAGAGAAAGGCCAAGTTGCTGAGGCCAAAACTGTGGGTGGAAAAATGACACAAACACCCAGGGAGAAAAGATTGCAGAGCAGGGCAGCAAGGACTGAAAAAGTCCAAGCAAGTGAAGGCACACCCAAGGTAGCCACAACCAAACTAAAGGAGAAGGCACCCCTAGCCAAGCAGGCCAAAATAGTGCAAATTGGTTCTACAGGAAGCCAGAAAATAGTCAGCACAGGACTTTCTACAGGAATTCTGGAAAAAAGGCAAGGGAAGGAAGAATCTCCTGAGGTTCTAGCTAGGAAGGCAGTAGTTGTGCTGGCCACCCTCAGCACATACCTAAAGAAAAAAGAAAAGCAGAAGAGGGAGTCTTCCATGTATTTTAAGGCAAGAAGAAGCACGAGGATTAAAACTGGCAGACCAAAAGAGAAACAGTCCAAAGGACCAATTACAATTGTAGACACCCCATCCAAACAAAAGACATCCATCACATATGAGCGGGGAAGCCTGAAGACATCCACATGGAAAGAAAGGATGGAAAAGTTGAACTCAGAGGCCTCTCTACAGGATGCCAAGGCTGCTCTACAAGAAACATTGGCTAGGCTGAAGGAGATCGAAAAGATGGAGGAAAAAGCAGCCAAGTCATCATTGGAGGAAGAGAAGGTTGATACCATTGTGGAACCAAGCCCCCAGCCCAGCCTGGGCTCTTACTATAACTTCTTAGAGGTCGGGAAGATCATTCCTCAAAAATTCACAGTGCCACTTTTCCTAGCACTAAAGGAAGAAAGAGTGAGGACCCACACTTGGATGAAGATTGCTAAATCCAAGGGTGTGGCATATATTGGTCCTCTGGAGGAAAAGCTCAAGGAGGCCCAAAGAGAATTGGCAAGGGTACGACTTGTGGAGAGATACTAGCAGGCCAAGCTACGGGAAGAGAATGAGCTGCTTAGACAACAACTACAGTTACAAGGACAGAGGAAAGAAGATAGGCCTCACCTCTTGGGAGAACAACAGCAACATGAGGATGCCACAATAGCTAAAGAGACCAAAGAAGAATAGTAGAGAAAGGAAGGAATGCAAGCTGAAATTGAGACACTAAATCAGCAACTACAGGAAAAAGAATTGCAAGCAGGCCTAGAGATATAGTCTCTAAAACAGCAGATACAAGAGAAGGAGGTCCAACTGGACTGCATGGCCACTTGGGCAATGGAAGCTCTGTAGTGTTGGAAACCGGCCAAATCCTACACCCTATACCTTAGGGATCAGTGGCTGCAATTTTAGATCAACACTTTGGCACATAAAGTTATCACTCAAATCCAAAACCCCCAACAATTCATGGCTTTATGTAACAGCAGTTTGTCAAAAGACAAGGCCAAGCTATCAGAGTTCTACCTTCATAATTTGGCCCTTCCCAACATGAACTCATGGGACCCCAACACTGCAGTAGGGTACATGAAACTTATGGCCATGACCTCGTGGCTAAACCATGAAGAAAAGAGAGCAGCAGAGGTTAGAAATGTCATGGAACGGGAACTACAAGAACCACTACTGGTTAGAGTAGATCCACGGGATCCCTTAGCATTGATATCTGCCCACCAGCACCTAGCAAACAACTCTCAGGCCTTGCTAGATTACATGGATCGTCAAGCTTAGGCCATAGCACATTTTGAGGACATGGAGTGATTGTTGGGGGACAACTGTGTTCATTCTTGCACCCATAGGTGGATCACATTGTCCCACAACCTCAAAATTAGGGAATACCACACCCCAACTAGAATGAGGGAGGCCTTGGCACAAGTGCCTCTCTACAAAAATTCCATGCAGAATCTTCAGGCCAACTGGATAGGCCTCAAGTTAAGTCCACCTTTGCTTTTGGGGTTGCTAGAAGGAGGCACAGAAGAGGAGGAGCATAGGCAGTGGGAAGAGCTAGAAAGGAATGCTGGATTCCATGACAGTGAAAAATATATTACTTCATAAGCCTGGGATGTGAGGGAGGCGATAAAGGCAATCCAGGATGAGGAGCTGGACTAGTTGCTCAGAGGATGAGAAACCCATTTAGCAGGGGGGTGATGATGAGCCCCGAATTGGGTAACTTATTGGGCTCATTTTTCCTAATTGTCCTTGTTCAATCCTTGTTCAATCCTCCATTTTTCATAGATTATGAATTGTTTTAGTATGTTTATGTCATTTGAACGAATAAGGGTGGTCACTCTACCTTGGAGGCTAATACGTGGTTATTTCAGGTTTTTTGGACAAATGTTGGAGCAAAACCAAGCAATCATGGGCTAGGTGACAGCCAAGCTTGAGGTGAGGATTCATAGGGGGGTTGTCTTTGACATTAAATGGCCCTTCCTCGGGATCTCCACCCTCAACTCTGAGCTCACAGGCCACCGAAATGGATCCTAAAGGCAGCCAAGCAGATTTGGGAAGAGGGACTGTCTACTAGCAGTTGGGACAGCCAAGTCCCTTGAATTTAGGAGGCCTGCTAGGCCCCTCGTGATGTATAAATAAGAAGGCCTCATCCTTAGTAGTTTACTTTTGAAACTATTGCATTTTTTGCACTACAGTGCTGTCACTTTTAGCTTGTTTTCTTGTAGCCATTGTGGCATAACTTTCGGGTAATGACTATTTTTTGATAATGACGAGCAGTCCTATTTTGTATCAGCTCTGAGTTCTTTATAAGAGCCGTATCTCTTAGGGTTGGGCCCAACCTGAGATCCAAGGCCTCCTTTATGTATTGTTATTTCTCCTTTATGCACCGCTGTTTCTCCTTTATGCATTTGCAAAATTATTTATGTTAGGCAGATTAAATTGTGTTGATTAACTAGGTCACTATTGATGGTTAGAAAGGCTTTTGACGTTTATATTAAGTTCGTAGGATATCAACAAGGAAAAATCTTCAGAAAAAGGCCAACGAGCACCTTTGGTTTCACCTCTCCCTCGTAGGATCAGGGGCTGGGATCAAAGTAACCTTGCTGTCCCAAACAAAAACACTATTTTTGCTTTGCCATGCAATCACTAGTGTATGATTTTCATTTGCAGAAGTTGGTTACATGTTTAGATCTTTGAATGCTTCGTTTCTTATTTAATATACATGGTTTCCTTGCAAATAAAGCTTCTGTTTATTCACTTTACTATTAGCTAGATCAGATTAGGTTGGTATAACTAGGTCTTTGATTACTTGCAAGTCTTTATTGGTTCAGTTGGATATATACATTGCAGAGCACCTGTACCACTTCTTCATCCACCAAAACTTCGTCAGACCCATCTGTTCCATCCCCTAACTGGGTTTCTTGCCTCACGTTTGTCATTTTGCCCACATAACCCTACCTTTTTGTGCAAACATTGTTTCAGCCCTCTTTGAACAAATTCAGCCATCTACACCTTCTCTCAACTCCATCCACCAGTCCTTGGGCCACTTCAAACCCCTATCCTACCTCCATACCCACTCCTTCATCTTTCCTCACTCATCCATCCTCCAAAATCCCATTTCTGAACATCCTGTAGAAATTTCTGTACATCCTGTAGAAAGTCCTGAACATCCTGTAGAACCCCTGCAGACTTCTTGTAGAAGCTCACAAATGAGGTTTCTTGATAGCCAAACTCTATGAAATTCTCTGGAAGGGTGTTAGGGACCCCTTTCGCCCTCTCTGAACCTTCTCGACCTCTTCCAAGCATTTCTTCTCGTCGATCCACCTCTACACAGTCAAGAATATTGAAAGCCTATGCATGATAATTCTGATAACTTATTCAAAAATACAAAAAGATGTTTTCTTCGGATAGAGGTAGTCTAGACACATGCATTTTACCTTACTAGAAGTAATGGCATCTCTTTTAGTAGCTTGCATCCTCTTTTTTGCATCAGTGAGATTAGCTGGTCAGATTAGGGTTTGCTAGTGTTTGCGCTTTCTTCCAGCTCTTCAGTTTCTTTTCGCAAGCAGATTAGCTTCCTTCGAGTTAACTTCCATCCATCAGTTAACAAGCTTCTTCTCAAAGCTCATAGAAGTTGGATTGAGCCCCTAGTGGACTTGTGCCAGCTGACCAAGTGACAGCTGCGGCAAGAGCTAGTACTTGTGCATACATCAGCGTCGCTTCCAAGTTTGTTACAAACTACCGAGTTGATAAAAGTAAAGAAGGGAGTCCCAGGAGTTGCAGCATTATTGCTGCAATACTGGAGCCCACCAATTGGTCTTGCTAGAGTTGCCATGCCATCATTGTATTTGTTCGAGGGAAAGAAAAAAAAATGAAATTTGATCTTGAACATGAAGAGAACTAACATTGATCCCTAGGAAAAAGAAAACCAAGGAAACAACAAAGAAGAATGGAGCATGATCCTTAGAGAACAACAAATGAGAAAATAAAACATGCATATAACCCTCAAACAAACCATGCATTAACACCCAAGGATCATAGTAGTATAAATCACTAAGAAAGCATACATATAACCACCAAATAAAAAACAAAGCATGCATATAACCCTAAATCAAACCATGCATTAACAACTAAGGATCATAGCAGTAGTTGTCATAGTATAAATCACCATATAGAGTGTTGTATGGTGCATGGGAAACCTCTAAACCTCTGCCCTTTGTACAAGTATGAATTTTGTTATGTGAAATCTTATAAACTATCCTCTTAAACCATACATCAATTAGTATTATCTTCTTCCATAGTCTGGGATTCCTATTTAAGTAGTCACCTACTATATAGTTGTTAGTGTATGGTACATATGTAGTTATGTGAAATTTCATAACCCATCATAAACACTCTAATGTAATGTCTAAACCAATTATTTATTACTATGATCTTTCATGTACATGCTCGAGCAAATGTACAGAGATGAGTAGCCAGGTGACTTAGTAACACCCTCAATCTATCTATGGCCATGTAGTTTTCTATTGTATACTATATATATATATATACCTACTTTAGAAATTTATTGACTATGCATATCTCTATTTATATACCGTATATGTTTCTCACTTAGTTTATATCTTGTCTTCCAATTCATCTTTAGTAACATGTTCCATGCCTTTCTAGTGCCTTTCTAGAACAACTTGTTATGTATAGGAAGGTGCTAGAATATGGAAAAATTTGGATTTCATTAGGATAAAGGAGTTCCCTTACCAACTACATTCATCTCTTCTGCATTTTTGTTTTACACATGTAAGAACCATTGAGGAATGGAAAAAAAAATGCTTTTTTTTTTTTTTTTCAAAGCTAGGTAGCCAAATAATGAGCATGTGCAAGGTTGAAGAGTGACAATGTGAAGAATGATTTATTTTGATTCGTAAATAGGAGAACCTTATTTTGATTTATAACCTATAAATGGGGAAAAATCCATGGCTATAAATGTAACTATTCTATTACTGATAAGATAGATTCTATGATTGAATTGTTTGTTTACTTGATTGTACCATGTTAATTCAATTCCTTCCATTTAGTGTTCCATCAGAAAACATAATGAATCACTTGTTTTACTCTAACTAGGTGTGCATGTAGTCTCATTGATACATTTGCTGATATTCTTTTATGATGGAAACAATTATGATCCCATCAATAATATTATAAGCAGGGTAATACATGGACATTTGAAATAAAGAAACTTGAACCCTGCAACAAAGGCAGAGCATAAAAATCTTGAAAATGCATTGACAAAATTTCTCTCAAAATTACAAAAGTAAACAAGATAAAATTAGTGTGATACTTATAATTTAACAGGGGCTTATGAAGTCAAACAAAACAAAGTGGGACACATAGATCAATAGCACTCAGATCACAACTTTGAAGAATGGGATTTGTTTTAGCTATATGGCCTGGAACCTATCAAAAGAATAAAATAATGGATGAGTTGTGATTGATATGTCTGAAAAAGATAAAACTGTCAACTTATCCATACTTTGAGGATACGACACATTTAATCAAGTTCAGGAACATATAGTAAAGTAGGTAAGTCCAACTCCATATCCCACAAACAGTCTTCCAATGTCTAATAGGAATGCCTCATGTACAAGAGTAGAATATAAGTACATTATATTCTTTCTTATAAACCATATTTCGTGAGTGAAGATAATAATCCAAATTTCAATATTGTCCTAGTATCTTTCCCTTTCAAAGCACACCCTTGAACAAATTTATGAACTATTAACTATCATTGTTCATAAAGAAATGTTGAATGAAGGAACTATTAAGTTGAACAGGGATCCTAACAAGCATTTGAAAATAATATAATGAAGCACCCAATGATGTATGAGACTAAACACACCTTGAATGCCTACACTCAAAAATTCATTATGAGTTTAGCTTTGAACTGCAGATAGGACAAACTTTTAAATTTGATGCCCAAATACAATGGGAGAAGGCTACATTACGTGAAGAATTGAGTGTTTACATTCGATGGAACTACTCAAAAGAGATATGAGCTAGAGAAATTATTGGAGGTAAAGTAGAGACTCGATCCATTTGGTTTCTTCTCAAGCATATGGTCAGATGTTATGTTGGGAGTATGGATATGGACCGAAATAATCTTAAATTTGAATATTTGTTTGCAGAATTTGTCATTGTTTCAATTGAGTGTTTCCAATGACATTTTCACTTTGGAATGGAGGAAAGTAGATCAGGAGATTGGGATTGTGCGGTTATTATGAAGCACTGAGTCTGAATGTCCATTTATTTCGTGAGAATGGAAGTTGTAGTGGTAATCGAATAGGCAATGCAAGAATCATGACAAGCACAATGTCAATGTGACGTTTAATAAAAGTGCCATCCATTCCCATTGAATTATTGATATAAGCTATCCTTATTCAATAAGGTGTACTAGTTATGATATGCCTGATTAGGGAGATACAATAATAAATACATATTTCTTATTCATGGAACATATTACTCATTATTAGTTAGTCATATAGCTTAACAGCCAACCTGATCCTCCAAACTCACTCCCAACTAGAGGCTTTCATGAAATAATGAAAAATAAGTGATCAGAACAATGGCCAAGGGAAGAAAAATAATGAAACTCTTTATATATTTTATTTAGCAACCATTTGTTATTTCTAGGTAAGAAATGGATTATTCAAGACTGTATTCTGGAAAGAAGAAATTGTTGGAATTATGAATTATACATGATGGAAACTCACTTGTAGTGGAACATATATATAGTAACTAGATGAATCTACAGGAAAAATCAAAGGTGACAGAATGATGGAACAGAGTTAAATCTATAGGTCAGAGATGACAAAATGATGGACAGAAAAATGCATGGCAGTTCAGAAGTGATGTATGATGAAAAATCACAATATAACAGGTCTATTCAGAGGTAATAGAGTAATGGCATAGAAGAAAGGATGATGGAACAAAGGACTTCAGTTCATAATCATGCAGTTGAGGAAAAAGAATGTTTTCAGGTATGTTAAGTTGTATATGTGGGCTTACTATAAAAAAAGAGCATATACAGTGAGTTCACTATACAAAAATAGTGTATACGTATGCACGCACTTTCACAAGAGGAAAAGCACATATGGGATGGAAAATTAAGGAAATCAAGGTGAAAGAATACCAAGGGTACATACCATGGTATTAGCCGACAATATTGAGCAGAATAACGGTTACTTGATCCCGTCCACGAATACCACAGGTTCTAAGTGTTGTTTTGTTCTGAGGTATTGAGAAAGTATAAAACTATATAATGAGGAGAATATCAAAGGGCTAAGCATACAAGGAATGAATATCTTATGAAGTGTTAGATCAAAAGAAATTATGCATGTTATGGGTTTTTTATGCTTTACTTGATCTGGAATAAGCATGCACCTAACTGTTTGATGATGCATGAGATCTATTGATGGATCAGGATCATAATGACTTATCATTATACGATCTAATAATGGATAGGTTAGATCTGAGTGCTAACAAATGTTTTGTCCTTTAAATTCTACAATATGGGTATATCTGAAGTCTAGAATAGCTGCAAAGTTATAGTTCGCCTTGGTAAAGGCACATATACACAATGGTTCGACACTCCAGGTAGCATATGCAAAAGAAAAGCTTGATGTTCAGAGATGACTGATCTATCTGATCAATGTTGTTGTTTTACTGTTGTTTATCAATGATGTTTTCATTAGATCTAAATGTAGAACTGACTGTATAAGGAGATTGAGTCTAATTGATTGATTGATTGAGCAAGAAGGATGATCCTTGTTTCTATCTATTTAGAACTCCGTAAATTGAAAGTAGATCTTCAGAATGACACTGATTGATACAGTTTGTGGTTCAGAGGTTTTATGATTTAGTATCTTTAGAGGTATATGCAAGTTGGGTTAAAGTAGCGTATACATGCAAGTTTGCTTCATTGAAGTAGTGTATGCATTCTGGCATATGCTTTTTGAGGTTGCAGTTGGTTCTGGTTCTTGATGCAGTATTATGGGTTCAGATCTATGCTCTGGTTACAGTGATATGACTGTTCCAGTTGATTGGTTTAATTTTGATTATCTATCGGTTGATTGGGTTTTGAGTAAATGACTGATTCAATGGTGTCATAAGTTTAGTGATTGTTTTATTCAATTGTGTCAGAGGTTCAGTGATTGTTTCAGTGATTGGTTGATTCAGAAAGTGATGATTGGTATTACACAGTAATTTGTCACTGTCTCCCTGTCAGTCTCCCTACTGTGTCATGAAATCAAATCCATCATGCTCATGCTCTCTGAACTGGCCAAATGACCCTCTTTGCCAAAGTTTATTTCGTCATCGCGACTGTTATTAAAATAACTGCGCTGACTAGCGGCTGATAGTGCAACTGATGCGCTGCTAGCGCGGAAGCACACGGGTTTTCCGCGTTGGTCGAATTTCATGAGACAGCGCATCCTATGTTTGTATTAAGTCGCGCTAACATAGCCTCCTCCATTATTAAGATGCGACGTCAGCGCTCCAGTCCAGTTATACACCCGCGCTGATCCTGTTTGGGCGAGTTTGTTCTAATAGCCAGCCTTCCAGATGACTCCAGACCTGGTTGTTGGCCTTGTGAATGTCGCCCTCCCTTCTATGGCATGTCTGTTCGTCATATGAGCCCCCTTTCTTGGAGATAAGCTTATCCTTCCACCATTCATGGAGACTCCTTCTCCTATATAAGCCTCTACCATTACCATGAGCAGCTAGTTTGGGACAGAGTGGAATTCATAGTGCTTTTAGTGCTACTCCTAGTAGGCAGTTGGTGTGATAAGTGTGGATTGCTAGAGAGCTTAAGGAAGGTTGTGAAGTCTTGTTGTCTTGTGAAAGAGAGAGAGTTGTTTTCTTGGGAGATCTACCTTCAAGGGTGAGTGCTTATGAGACTTCCTGGCTGGACCCTCTTGAGAAGGACTCAACGTCAAAACATTGGTTGTACCTTTCTCTGTTATTGATTAATAAATAATAGATGACTACTGTTATGGTTCCATTCTCATTTGTCTTTGTTATGGTTAATTTGAATTACATCCTTTCTGACTGATGTATAATTGCTTTTATTAGATTTCACGCTTGTGTTTGTTTTCCTCTTTGCATGTGCAGGTGTCCATCCACGAGGATAGTGGAGGATCGTGACCGACCAGAGCAAAGGAACGAGAGCGCCATCTCTTCATCAAACAATAGCGTTGGAATCCAAGTAGGTGTTCATTTCCTACCTTTTAATTGCAATTAGGAGCTTGCATAGTAGCAATGATTGATTGTTGCTAGACCCCTTCTGGGCTAGTAGGGATCGCCTCTATCTGTAGAGGGGATTTACCTCTCCAACAATTTGGCAACTCCGCTGGGGACGAGGCCTGTGTCTCTTGTTGTTCATCCTTATTTTTGGGTTTGATTTTTATTCTCTTGTCAAAGATTGGGGATTAGTTCTCTGCTTTTAGATTTCCTGGTCCAGTCTGGGAAATGCCTTAATTGTTTAAAAAGCTATTACCTTGGTCTGGGAGCTTTTGATTTGATTTTGCCCGTTTTTTAGCCTCAGAGCGGTTTATATCAAAACAGTCGCGCTGACGTCGCATATCTGTTTCTTTGACTTCACTGTCATCGCGCTTGTACGTTTAACAGTCGTGCTGACCTTGATTCAAACCAACACTCTTAAGCCGTGTCCTTCCACACTGACAGCGCAAAGTTGCTACGCGTGTTGTCTGGTTAGCGCTCAGTTGTTGAGGGTCACCCGCGGTGATCCTGTAGAATTGAATTTTGTTCATTTTTGTCTCCTGAGCCTGTTGGTTTGACTATCCCCTGCTCTTTCCACCTAGTCTATGACTTGATTTCTATTGTCTGAGCTTTGAGATACCTGCTTGCGAAGTCTTGTTCCACAAGGGTTCATTTATTGCTTGCTTTTCAGTTTTGCAAAAACCTTCCTCTTCGCTTTCGTTGCTTGGTTTGTATCTTGCCATGACTTTTACAGTTGCTGGAATGTGTTAAATCCCTGTTTCACTGGTTTTAACCCCCATCCTCCGGGTGTTTTCTTTTCTCTATTGATTTCGCACCCTAGCCCTAGGGCATCTAGTGGCCATGTGTGTGTCAAGCCTTCCGTGGGAATCTTGTTTTCTCGTTTGACCAACCAACTTTAGATTTGCTTTTTACACTTGCTTAGTGATTGTTGAAGTGTTTTTGGTTGTTTTCCAAGCGATTTGCTTCCTCCTTGTTTGAATTCCTTTTTGTCTTGCTGAGCTTAGATCACATAGCTCGTACAAGCCTTTGTTTTTCCTTTGATTTGGAAAACTGTTTTGGTGTCTTGGGAACTTTGTCGTGTTTTCATTGAGTGATTTTATTCCTTTTGCTCGGTGTTGCTATCTCTCAAAGTTCATTTTAAGTGCTTTGTGCCATTGAGAAAATCAAACTAATATCTTTTGCGTTCAATAGTTAAAAGGGAAAAAGAACATTTCATTGATTTGTAGTCTCAAAGGAAAGTTTCATTTCCTTGCCATTAGCTGCATTAGATTGTTTGATTGCTTGTGTTCATTTTGTTTGATCGAAAAATTCTTAACCTTCTCATAGTTAGAATTCATCAAACGAAATGGTATTCTTTGGCATGTAGTTTGCATCTAAGTAATTGTGAGAGATCACACGGTAGGGCCTGAAATCGAAACTTAATTCAAGATCAACCATAAAATAAACTGAAT
>APFE030626573.1:91075-167462 GCA_000404065.3 Pinus taeda
ACTTTGTGAAGGCAATCATCCCCTTCACCTCTGTCCACTCATGGATAAAGCCTCCGTTGTTTTGGAAAGTCTCCCAGCTCCCCCGCCCCAACTCCCCGTTGGATATCAACGTCTGTCTGCAGCTGCAGATCATTCGCCTCCCGAAAACAAGATTGTTTCACATTCTCCTCTTGTCCAGGCACCTCTTCCCGAACCCGGCTGTGCCTAGCCTATTTCTGACCAACCATTGGTTGGACAGAGTGTTATCCACTCTGTTTCGGAAGAGTCAAATTGCCATGTTCTTCTCGTCTCGTCGGATTCTCCTGAGCTAGATGATGGTTTTCCCATCCCAGCCTCTCCAGAGAATTGCGATTCGGTCCCTCCCGAGCGGGGGGGCAACCATATGGTTCCCCCACCAAGTAGTTCGGTCGTTTCCTTCGATTGGAGCTGTTTGACTACCCCTCCCCTTCCATCCCATTTGCCTTTCTGGGTCACTGCCTATGCCTCCCATATGGCGCTGCCTGGCACGGTGTTAGATGAAGGAGCATCGGTTAGTCTTATGCCCGTTACTACTTGGTGAGCTTTGGGTTCCCCATCGCTTGTACCTGTCGCGTCGAATCTCACCGCTTTTGACGGAGGAACGAGTCAACCATTAGGGATCCTTCCAAAGTTCGCTATCACTTTGGGAGGCAAGACTGTCTATATAGACGTCTTGGTTACCCAAGGCTCCTTAGACTTTAGTCTTCTCCTTGGTCGTGATTATGTGTATGCCATGGGAGCCCTTGTTTCTTCGCTTTTCCGTGTGGTTTGCTTTTCGCACGACGGAAGAATAGTGACAATGGATCAATTATCATTCGTTCGTCCACAAGCCCCTCCGGCACAATTGTCCTTCCCTCTTGGTTCTCATCCACCAGTTGCATCTGTCTCACCCCAAATCAACTACATGGCCACCTCTCCCGTGCCTATATCCAGCAATGCCGTCATCGTGCATAGTGTCCTGGGGGCATTGGGTCCTGACTTCCAAGACATTGACCTCCCACTGGGAGCGCCACTCTTGGAAGCCCCGACTTCCTGTTCATTACGATGAAGTTCGGGCGGAGCATAGTTCATTTTCCTATGTCAAGCTCCCTAAAAAATGAAATTAGCTCTGGTCGGAGCATAGTTCACTTTCCTATGTCAAGCTCCCTAAAAAATGAAACAAGGAGTCTCGAGGATAGTTTTGCTAATGTATCAACCGCGTTAAAATAATGAAACGGCTTGTATCTAAGGATAGTTCTTTACCTATGTCAACCTCGTCAAAACAATGAAACATGAGCTCGTGCATTTCGAGCGCAATAACCATTATGTCAACCTTCAACCCATTTTCAATGGACTGAAGCTTGGGGGGCATGGACCTCGAATTGAGACACGATGCTGGGGGGCATGCCCGTTTCCTTTCCCATCAAGCATAGTTTGCATATGTACCATGTGCTTTTAAGCTTGCATAAAAATAAAATATATGCGTGTGTGTAAATACATTCCACAATGGGTCGTTTGTTATGCAGTAGATACATCAGATTACATGTGTGTCGAACAATCGCATAGCATATAAAACACATCATCACGTGAAGAAAAGATCCATCTAGGAATAATCATACGTAAATAAATTCTTTCCCAAGCATAGTTTGCATGTATGTGTGATTTTAATCTTGCCAAAAATATAAAAATACATGGATCGTATGTCGTGCAACTGATACATTAGATCACATTTGTGTTAGACATTTGCATAGCATATAAAAACATCATCATATGTAAAAGATCCATTCAAAATCAGTATATATATATATATATATATCGTGTGGCGCACTAAGGCGCTCAAAAGTAAGTGTATATGTCTAAAGTAAAGCCGACGTCCTCAGTACATCTGAGACGTATGTCTCTCAAAAGCATCAGTGAAAAATGAATCCTAGGCATCTACTATGGTAGGTTATGTTCTCTGTAGCATGCCACTGCCCGTGCTACCCGCCTCAAAAGGAGGTGCATCCTGGGTTCCACCCCCATTGTGTGAATCTGAGAAGCTATGGGGACCTCCTCGATCCCCTGGTAATCTGGCACTCCCACCAGTAAGCCCTCGAGGTTGTGCGCCACAGTCTCCATTGTATCGCCTCCTGGAGGAGCCAGGGCCAGAACCCCAGCGCCTTGTCCCTCTCTCCGTGCCTCCGGAGCTAGACCAAGGGGTCTCGTGGGTCCCACATCTGCATATCATAGTGTTTATCAGGACATGTACATGAAAAATTTAAAAAACATTACAAAGGATAAAAAATTAAAAAGAGATCAAGTGTTTTACCTCCATCGTCCCAATGCTCTCCCGCAGGCAGTGGCATGTCGGGATCACCGCGGAAATCCATACTGGCATATGGCCAGTCCTCGACAAAAATGACCTGACGATCCAACCACTCTCGAAAATAAACACCCCATGCCACTGGGCGACTGCCACCTCCACGCGGCATGACCCGGGCCCATCGATTGGCCCTCGTCTCCCGTGGACCTCTAGGTGGATCCACAACCATATCCTGCAGCTGTAAGGCCGACACCCGCTCCAGCATGAGCGGAAGTAAGAGTGACCCATAACCGAACTGTTTCGACTCTCCGCGTCGACAGTTGCTCAGTTGCCTCTTCATGCTGATCGTTACCGCTGCTGCCCAGTTGAATACAGTGGGTTGTAGACACTCGAGAGCTAATAGTAGATGGGTCTTTGAGGCCTCGTGATTGGCCAAACTCCCCACTGCCCGGGTCACCATGAAGAGTATGGTACGAAGGTCCATGTCATCCACCGTTGGAATGCTCACCTTTCCACTCCGTGTTTTATTCGCCCGTGGACACACTTGAGCCATGAGCTGGCCAAGAGTCGCATCGCTGAGCCGTTGCCCCTCCAGAATGGGCATCGCACCCCGGCGTGACAACCCTGTCAAAAAGTAAATATCCGTGTAATCAAACTCAATATCACGGCCTCGGATTGTGAATTTTCCATCAACTAGGTTCCAAGCTCTGATCAAGAACTGAAGAAGATCAGGTTGTGCTCTCAGGCATGGAGTGAGGAAGAACTTGAGGAAATCGCATACCCGCATTACATTTCGGCACTCCGCATTGGCATAAGCAGCTATATCTTCATTATCATGAGCCCTCTCTTGCCACAAAAACGCCATTACATCCTGCATGACCACCCAAAAATATTACGATGCTGACCGTTGAAGTCCGTAAGTTCAAAAACTTAAAAATGAAATTTCATGGTGTTAGCGCGACTGTTTTTAAAACAGTCGTGCTAATCATGGTGCCTCTTTGTTTTTTCCTTGGGTCAGCACGGAAGCACACATGCTTTCCATGCTGACCCAGGAGGTGGTGTGTGTAAATACTAATCGATCAGCGCGAACCCGACAAGCGAATCCGCGCTGACCGAGAGCGCATCAATGCTCAAAAAATTCGGCCAAATGGCCAAATCCCACCATGGAAATGCTCAAAAAAGGACTCAAAATGAAGCGCAGGGCAAGAGGAACTTACCTGGAACAAGCTGCAGGATGAATGGTGTCTGCACGGGGTGAAATTTGCTCTGTCAACCTCACAACTCCGCAACGTTCTCCAAGGCTCAAAATGGTAACAATGGTAAAAAATGTCTTTTACCCCCCTATTTATGGTAAAAAATTCTTAATTGACTATGGTTTTTTATAAATGTGGGTTTTTGTCATGCTTTTACCATGGATTTAGTGCTAATGTCACTATATTATACCTTTATGCATGTTTTACTATGTTTTTTAACATGTCGAACAGGTTTACGCCGGTGGTTTTCTTGTGCAGGATCTCGAAACTGGCGGGGTCACAATGGTTCTATATACACTTGGTCCCAAAAAACGTCGTCTTTAAGCTCTTTTCTGACATAAAGCAAGAAAAGATGGCCAAGCTCCCTTTCATCTTGTCAAAAGGAACGAGAGGCGGTCGCTTTTAAAGCTCTTTTTTCGACCGTTTAAATCAACAAAGATCATCGGGTGTTTGTCGTTTCGCACTCGTTATTAGCTCTAAAATGACGTGCTTCCGACCGCTTTTTTACTTTTTCGGGTCGAAGTCACTATTTACGAAAAGTGCTCCTCGATCATTCTGGTCGGGCGGTTCTTTCGAGTATTGTTTTATACTTTTTCGGGCTCGAGAGACACAACTTTACGAAAAAGGACCCCCCTAGAGTTTTCTTTTCCGCTGTCTTTTCAAACTCTCTAAACATGAAAAGACGCCAAGTTCTTCCTTTGTCAGACTCGTTAAAACTTAATGACATCGAACTTCGTCGAAATGACGCTCCTCAAGCATATGCTATCCCCATCAAGCTTGTCATCCAAAAATAACCGGGGTACTCGCCAGAAATGGTGGGGGAATAAAGGAATCATAATCGTCGTCATCGGCAGTATGTCGCTCTTGAACATGGCACTTTGTGCATTCGTGTCTGGGTGGGGACATCTCATCTCGTTTCACATTTTCCTCCATGGGTTTGGGTTATCCTATTTGACCATTCATCTACTCATCGTCTCGTCATCATGACCCCTGATCATTTGACCTCAAATAGTGCCAAATCCGTCATTGTGCCGCCGATATGTTCAGGAGAAGTTCGCCTCTGCAAGAATACTCAACCTCCCTCCGATATCTCACACAAAACATATTGTCTCTTTTCGTCTCGTGTCGATGATGTGGGAAACATTATGGCCCACCTTCGGTGAAGATCACTTCCTGTCGACTTCAGCTCCTTATCCAGGAAGATGACCTAGAGACTCCCTTCAGGTACCTTGGAGCCTGCATGCCTCAATGGCAGGTTCTTCGTGTTCGACACGAGGTTTTCATCATTGGCCTCTGATAGGATAACTCTACGGGTGTTCGACACCGGCTCATTCATTCGCACGCCATGGATTGTACCTATAGTACCTTGAGGACCATCGTCATTATTGGTGGCATCTCTCGCGTCTATTAACAACTTTTATCATTGGCTGGTAATCAGACAATGTTCATGCATGTTCAACTTCGACTCCTGTATTCACATGCTTGGACTTGTACTTCGTTCAGGTTTGGATGGAGCGCAAGACCCTGGTTCTGGTCTGTTGCGAACCAGGCTGCGATTTTGTGGATTGTTATTACATGACTCCTTGATGGATGGCTGCACCCATACCTGAGTCTTTTAGGATGGATGCGACCATACCTTTTTATCATCATGGTTTCTTCAGCTGGGTGGCTACATCCATACCACAGACCCTCTTCGTATGTCTTTTGGATGGTTGCGCCCATGCCTAGACTACATATAATCGAGATATTAGTTGTACATACGTGCAGGTTCTTCCTGGTGGTGTTCCAGTTTAGCAGTTTTGTAAAGCATTTCACCCCTCCCACTCTCTCGGGCTTCATGCTTTAGGGGGCAATTGTTACACAGTAATTTGTCCCTGTCTCCCTGTTAGTCTCCCTACTGTGTCATGAAATCAAATCCATCATGCTCATGCTCTCTGAACTGGCCAAACGACCGTCTTTGCCAAAGTTTATTTCGTCATCGCGACTGTTATTAAAATAACCGCGCTGACTAGCGGCTGATAGTGCAACTGATGCGTTGCCAGCGCGGAAGCACACGGGTTTTCCGCGCTGGTCGAATTTCATGAGACAGTGCATCCTATGTTTGTATTAAGTCGTGCTGACATAGCCTCCTCCATTATTAAGATGCAACGTCAACGCTCCAGTCCAGTTATACACCCGCGTTGATCCTATTTGGGCGAGTTTGTTATAACATCCAGCCTTCCAGATGACTCCAGACTTGGTTGTTGGCCTTGTGAATGTCGCCCTCCCTTCTATGGCATGTCTGTTCGTCATATGAGCCACCTTTCTTGGAGATAAGCTTATCCTTCCACCATTCATGGAGACTCCTTCTCCTATATAAGCCTCTACCATTACCATGGGCAGCTAGTTTGGGACAGAGTGGAATTCATAATGCTTTTAGTGCTGCTCCTAGTGGGCAGTTGGTGTGATAAGTGTGGATTGCTAGAGAGCTTAAGGAAGGTTGTGAAGTCTTGTTGTCTTGTGAGAGAGAGAGAGTTGTTTGTCTTGGGAGATCTACCTCCAAGGGTGGATGCTTATGAGACTTGCTGGCTGGACCCCCTTAAGAAGGACTCAACGTCAGAACATTGGTTGTACCTTTCTCTGTTATTGATTAATAAATAATAGATGACTACTGTTATGGTTCCATTCTCATTTGTCTTTGTTATGGTTAATGTGAATTACATCCTTTCTGACTGATGTATGATTGCTTTTATTAGATTTCATGCTTGTGTTTGTTTTCCTCTTTGCGTGTGCAGGTGTCCATCCACGAGGATAGTGGAGGATCGTGACCGACCAGAGAAAAGGAGTGAGAGCGGCATCTCTTCATCAAACAATAGCACTGGAATCCAAGTAGGTGTTCATTTCCTACCTTTTAATTGCAATTAGGAGCTTGCATAGTAGCAATGATTGATTGTTGCTAGACCCCTTCTGGGCTAGTAGGGATCGCCTCTATCCGTAGAGGGGATTTACCTCTCCAACAATTGGGTTTCAGTTATATCAGAGATTTGATGGTTTTATTGCAGTCATGATTGATTTTGAGCTTCAATGTTACATGAAATTTGATGAAACGTGGCCTACATATTGTGTTGTTGTGTACCAAGAGTATATAGCATGAAAATTTACGAAACATGATCCCTAGAGGAAGAGTGAAGGTTAGAGCCTTCTGTAGGTCAGCGCCTACGTACTAGTAAACATATCAGCTAGTATAAGATCTAGGGGGTTGTAGCTCCCTTCCAGTAGCCTTCTGCAGGTGGGTGCCTACATACTAGTGTGAGTCTGCACCAATACAAGATTTTAAATAGGGTTTTCTTATATTAAAAGAAGATAGAGACAACAACAGCAGGTGGTTTTTTTCCTGCATTGGGTTTCCACCTTAAATCTTGGCGTTCATGTATTTTGTTGATGTGTTATGGTTTATTATGTTATTACTACACATGGTTACTATTTAATTTTTAGTAAAGTACTAATGCACTGATTAAATATCAACATATGATGAATTAACTAAATCATAAGTTCACTCGATATATGTTGGTTGCCTTAAGAACAGTTGCGTGCACATGCAAGTTCCCTTTACTAAAGTAGCATATATAAATCTGATGATAAAATGAAAAATTTATTGATTTGTAAATGTTGATTCACCCCCCTCCCCTTTCATTTTCCCAACAATTGGTATGAGAGTGGGTCATTTGGCAGAAGCTTGATCGCTTGAAGGAGATCCATAGTAATAATGGGAAAGAATGAAAAGAGGAAAGTACCTCAAAAGAAGAAGACATCTCAAAGGAACTGTAATAGTGGGATAAATGCTTGGCTATTATGTGGAATAAAATCTTCAAATTTAGAATCACATCAAAATTAAGATGAATAATAAAATTAATTATCAGGTACGAATTTCTTGTCCTTTGGTGATACATTTCTCTGTTCATTTGAAGATAATGAATGTGACAACGAAACAACTGAATTTTGTCTTTTGGGTGAAAGAGAAAGAAATCGAATAGAGGCAGAATTTAGAAAGATCACAAACACAATTAAATATCAACAAGATCTATTTGACAAAAGCGAGTGTACCTTCAAAGAATAAGTTACCAAACTAAAATTTTAGTTGGAGGAAGGAAACAAAGTAAGGAAGCAGTATAAGGAAAAGGAAGATTAATGTCAAAGGCTGCAAGATCAAGTTACATCATTAAGAAATGAAGTAAATGAAAAGGATACAACAATCAAGAAACTTAAAGATAGATTCAGTTACTATGAAAGTCTTGAATTTGAGGTCGTCTCTCTAAAAGAAGATATTGAAAATTCAAATAAGTAGAATAAAGAACTACCTCAAGCAGATGAAGAACAAGAAAATGAGATTCTCAAATTAAGACAACAAGTGGAAGAAAGAATAAAAGTTGAATAAGTCATGAAGGAGAAATATTTGGAAAAGGAAGAGCAATATCAGGTTGAGGTAAATATCTTAAAAGGTGAATTAGAAGAAAATGATAAACTGTTATGATTTCAAGATAGTACTAAGATTGTGGATAATATTCTCAGTAGTCAAAGGTCTCCTATCATCAAATCTAGTCTTGGTTTTCATGAAACTGTTGAAGGTGAATCTAGCTCACAAGATGAGGCAAGAAACTCTAATGCAAAATCCAGAATGCTCGACAAGGAGATAAAAGGTCAACCCCATCAACAACCAAGGAAAGAAAGTCTTCAAAGAAAATCATCTATTCCTAAATATGGAGGTGATAATCGGTTCTTTCCTCTTACGAATAATGTCAAATGTTTTATATTTCATAATTTTGGACATTTTGCAGCTAGATATAAAGTAGAATGGTTCAAGTTAATAACTATCACACAGAAACATCATCAGCTTCCAGGTACTTTAAGGGATATTGTTTTTCTTGCAATATGTTTGGTCACAAAGCCATTGATTTCTTTATAAGGAATATGAAACATATAAGATGTTATGCTTGTAACAAGTTTGGGCATATAGCAAAAGAATGCAGGAGCAAATTTCAGCCAACATACCAAAAGGAGAAAACATCATCACACTTCATGGTATTGAAGAAGAAGGAATTAAAGTCAAAACAATGTGGCATAACTCAGTATACAGATAGAATAGACTCAGGAGGAATTGAAGGTATGAAATTTCATTGTTACAATTATCATATGCAGTTATCATGAATACAAGTCGTGTATATATGTGAGTTAGAATCTGCACAGTCACATATATGTTGGTTTGATGAAGATGCACTGAGACAGACTCAGAAAAAGGGTCTAATATGGTTCAAACAATTATCAATTATCATTTTTGTCTAGATGATTAATGACTACAATCTATGGATGTTACTTAGAAATTATTTTGATCCTCATAAGTTATTGATGACTTGATGTATAACTTGTTGATGATGATGCCTTGATGACTCTTAATAATATATGCAATGATAAGTTCTAATAGCGAACAGTTGGCATAGGTTCAGGGGGAAAATATGTGATGCTTCTAATAATGCATTATTGGCATTATGTTTAGAAGTCTTTGGTACATAACGATTCTATCAATGGTGAATATGCTTATGTTCTTGAAGTGTTTAAATGATACATCATGTTATGTTGCAGCCATGAGTTGCCTATGATGAAATCTCAGATGATACTTATATTACTTGAGCCACATAGTTTTTATTCAGATCAGATTTATGGATGATTGTGGATGAATTTTGATGATTCATATAGTACATATGGTATGTTGCTATGTTTATATTCAACAGTTCAGATATGGAAGTCTTCGTTTAACATTGATCAATCAAACCTTTTCCCTTAATGTCAAAGGGGGAGAGTAGCTTTGAGTTTGAATAGTGGTGGTTGGAGAGTAGCTTGATGTTTAGAACAACTTGATTCTTGTCTTGACGTTATTTATAGGTTGTGGTAACCAAACACCAAAGTAGTTTCCATTAAGTCCAAAGGGGGAGATTGTTGGCATTATGATGCATGTGTTGTACTTGATGGAAACTCACTTGTAGAAGAACAAGTATATTGGAACTAGATGAATCTATAGGAAAGATCAGAGGTGATAGAATGATGGAACAAAGATAAATTTGCAATTCAAAGATGACAGAATAATGGACATAAAAAATGCATGGCAGTTGTGTTTACAGGATGTGACAAAATGTAGGGAAGTTTAGAAGAATTAGTTTAGAAGTGATGTATGATGACAACCCACATTATAACAAGTCTATTCAGAGGTAACAAAGTAATGGCATAGAAGAACAGGATGATGTAACAAAGGACTATAGATCAGAATCATGCAATTGAGGAAAAGGAATGTTTTCAGGTATGTTAAGTTGTATACATGGTGTAAGGACCAACCCTATAAAAAAAATTAAAATACTAAAAATACAACCATAAGAAATAGCATTGGAAATTCAAAAAATTATTAAGAATTATATAAAACTTTCCTGAATTTCACTTCATTAAACATATCATCTAATTACATGTCATTAACTAAAACCATAATGAGGTCATACAAAAGAATATTATAACAACATAGGTACCATTCACCAGGAGATGGGATTCAAACTTGACTTGTCATTGTTTCCCTCCTTTGCTGTTAGTCGCCTCCAAGTGCTGAATGTCAATGTGCTTAATATGAATGCAATGAACCACTAGTTGACCTCCCAGCTTACTCCTTGGGTACTCTCCTTCCCCGCAGGCCCCCGAGCTGTAATGGACTTGTACAATGCAGGAATGTATTAGGTGGTAGAGGAGAGCACAGAAAGAAAAGTCCTTTCTCCCATGGACTACCCCATCTTTTATAGGAGTCCTCACAGGTGACACTTGGAATTTCATGCATAATTAATTATTTTTGATAATTAAAAACTTTGATTATTCGCTCACCCATTTGTCACTCTCTCATCAAGGGTCTCCAAAATCATTTACTTAAATTTAATTTAAAGCTAATATTTTTCCTCACCTCAAAAAGATTCCTATTTCTTCTCCTAGTTGTCTGTCGATCCCCCTTTTTACTCCTTAATTTGTGTTCATTACTAAAGTCAATTTATAAGTCAAGATTTGATCTCCTATCAACTCCATAATTTAACTCAAGTTATCTCTTATATGGATATTCTTATGTTGGTTGTTGCCACATGGAGGTTCTCTAAATTTCTCTAAAATTTAATTTATTAATCTTATTTTAATTCACCATCCTCTTATCTTAATTAGGTTTAACTATTTTAGGATTAATATTTATCCTTACAATTATGTCCCTCTTTCCCCTTTTTAACTAATTAAACTACATTATCTACCTAATATTTTCCAACATGGGAAAGGTAGAGCTTTTAAGGTAAAATATTTTATTTCTTCCTATGATCCTCTTAACCCACATTTTATTCTTGATTTAATTACCTCGGTTTATGACATCATTTACCCTTGATGTGAATTTACTTGGTTTTCATATCTTGATTATATTTATTAATTTATTTATTTTTAATGATTCCAAGGGTGCCAAGTTTGGTCATGCCCTTCAAGAACTTCCCTTGAAGTTCCAAGGGTGTCACGCCTAATAGTTTATTTGTGATGCCAAGGGTGCCAAGTTGGTCATGCCCTTCAAGAAATTCCCTTGAAGTTCCAAGGGTACCACACCACTTTCCCTTCAAGAAATTCCCTTGAAGATCCAAGGGTACCACACCACTTTCCCTTCAAGCATTCAGTGGCTACGAGGTGAAAGTATAGGTGCAACGAGAGGCACCATTATTATCTCTTATGTTGCCTACTATAGTGAGGCTAATGGTGTCAGGGATCAAGGAATCTGTGTTGATGCGCACCCCCTGGTAAAATCCTCATGAGCAACCCAGGTTTGGGACCCACCCTCATGACATTATGATCTTCAAGGCGAAGGTGTTTCAACATTTCCATCCCCAGTCACGACAAGAGTGCTAGTGGGTGAGATCAGGGACACTGTCCCACCCCTCCCATGCAGTTCCATCCAATTGTACAACCCCATCACCCATATGTAATTCATTTGGCCAAGAAACTAATTTGTGCCTACAACCACTAACATATCATCAGAATATAGATAAACATATATATAGTAGGTTTCAAAATTGACTTGGAATTTCAAAGACAAAATATAAATTTTCATCGAACTAGGTGTCGTCAACTCGTCATATGTGAGTGCCTCTGATGGTTTCCTACCATACTCAATATTAATCAATAACAAGGTTTCTCATTGTTTGTCATTATCATAATAGCATCATCAACATCACCTAGTCATCCGCATCATTGTTCATTTTGAACCAAAACCAATGCAAGTAGATAACATATGGGACACATCCATCATGACTATCATAATCATAACATCAATGGAAACATACATATTCATCAAAGCTATCAATGTCGTAACATAAATAGAAAACATACATATCCATCAAATCTATCATCATCATCATATCAATAGAGAGCATACATATCCTTTACTGCCATCATCATCATAATACCAATAGAGAACATGCATAACCATTAATGCTATAATGATCATAATACCAATAGATAACATATATAACCGTTAATGCTATATTCATATTAATATCAATGTAGAACATACATAAACATCACAACCTCTAATATATCAACCACTAATAATATAGTCATGTGCCCAGATCCTCAGGCTGAGGTCCTCAAAGAATAATGTGTGGGCCTTACGGCTAAATAAATTTTAATGTCATATCACTATTAGTCAACTAGAGTGGGTCACTACACGTTGGTTCACTGTAAAAAAGAGTGTATACAAGCGGGTTGACTATACAAAAGGAGCGTATACATATGCACACACTTTCACAAGAGGAAAAGCACGTATGGGATGGAAAATTAAGGAAATTAAGGTGAAAGAATACCAAGGGTCCATACCATGGTATTAGCCCACAATATTGAGTAGAATAATGGTTAGTTGATCCCATCCATGAATACCATAGTTTCTAAGTGTTGTTTTGGTCTGGGGTATTGAGAAAGGCTAAAGCTATATAAGGAGGAGAAGATCAAAGGGATAAGCATACAAGGAATGAATATATTATCAAATGTTAGATCAAAAGCAATTATGCATGTTATGGGTTTCTGATGCTTTGCTTGATTTGGACTAAGTATGCACCTAACTATTTGATGATGGATGATATCTAATGATGGATTAGGATCATAATGACTTATCATTATGTGATATGATAATAGATAGGCTAGATCTAAGTGGTAACAAATTTTTTGTCCTATAAATGTTATGATATGGGTATATCTGAAGTTTGGAATAGTTGCGAAGTTACAATTTTTTATTTTCAGATCTACATGATGGTTCACCTTGGTAAAGGCACATATACATGTTGGTTCAGCACTTCCAATTAGCATATGCAAAAGAAAATCTTGATGTTCAGAGATGACTGATCTATCCGATCAATGCTGTTGTTTTACTATTGTCTATCAATGATGTCTCCATTAGATCTAGATGTAGAATTGATTGTACAAGGAGAGTGAGTCTGGTTGATTGATTGATTGATTGAGTAAGAAGGGTGATCCTTGTCATTATCTATTTAGAACTCTATAAATTGACAGTAGATCTTCAAAATTTCATTGATTGCTACAGATTTTGGTTTAGAGGTTTTATGATTCAATATCTTTAGAGGTATATGCAATTTTGTCTAAAGGAAGTAGCATATGCATGTAGGTTAGCTTCATTGAAGTAGTGTATGCATTCTGACATATGATTTTTGAGGTTGTAGTTGGTTCTAGTTGTTGATGTAGTGTTTGGAGTTCAGATATGTGTCCTAGTTACAATGATCTGTCTATTCCATTTGATTGGTTGAATTTTGATATCGATCGGTTGATTGTGTTTTGAGTAAATGGTTGATTTAGTGGTGTAAGAAGTTTAGTGATTGTTTGATTCAGTTGTGTCAGAGGTTCAGTCATTGTTTCAATGATTGGTTGATTTAGAAAGTGATGATTGGGTTTCAGTTATATCAGAGATTGATGATTGGATTTTAGTGATTGATTTATGCAGATGTATTTGATGGTTGTATTGCAGTGGTGATTGATTTTGAGCTTCAATGTTGCTGATGGGTCCATTATGAAAATTTGATGAAACATGGCCTATATATTGTGTTGTTGTGTACCAGGAGTATCCAGTATGAAAATTTATGAAATGTGGTACTTGGAGGAAGAGTGAAGGTTGGAGCCTTCTGTAGGTCAACGCCTACATACTGGTAAAAATATCTGCTAATACAAGAGCTAGGGGGTTGTAACTCCCTTCCAGTAGAAGTTGGAGAATGAGAAAAGGTTGTAGCCTTTTGCAGGTGGGTGTCTACATACTGGTATGAATCTGTGCTAGTACAAGATTGTAAACAGGTTTTTCTTGTATTAAAAGAAGACAAAGATGACAAAGGTAGGTGGTTTTTCTCCCACATTTGGTTTCCACCTTAAATATTGGTGTTCATGTGTGTTGCTTATGTCTGATGGTTTATTATGTTATTACTACACATGGTTACTATTTAATGTTTAGTAAAGTATTGATGCAATGATTAAAGATCAACATATGGTGAATTAAATGAATCATAGATTCACTAGATATACAATGGTTTCCTTAATAACATTGTGTGCACACGTGAGTTCCCTTCACTGAAGTAGCATATATAAATCTGATGATAAATGAAAAATTTGTTGATTTGTAAATACTAATTTGCCGCCCCCCCTCTCAGTATTTTTCCCAACATAAACTTGCAAACCAAGGGATCATTGAGTATCTTCCATCCTTTAGAACTGATGAGTAATATGGTCTTACAACCATGTGAAGATTAACAAATGAATAATTCTTATAAACAGGTGCTACTTCACAAACCATTAGGTAATACAATGGCTAGACTTGTGTTTGGCTAGTCTATCCTGGTTTAATATCATATTGGAATACTGGTTCATTTTTTACGAAAATAGAACAGGGAGACAAACCAATGCATTATATTTTGGAGAAGACAACACATCAAGCATCCTCAAAGGCCATTTACCTCCATCTTATCACCACTTGATCTACCCAAGTAAATTCATTAAGTGCCCAAAGCATCTCAAATCATCGGCTGCAAACTCAGTGTTAGGTACAAATTAGCTATTTTGAAAATATACAATGTATGTCATAGTTATAATTAAAAATAAAAAGATAATAAATAAAGTAAAATTCGAGAATTGTGGTGACACTGATCATGCATGCATTGCAGGTGTCACAAGAATTGATTCCCAAGTTTCTCTTTAGTTGGACACTTTGAAACACTAGAATCACGTTGAGTACAGTTGCAATATTTGAGGTAAAAAAATTCATCTCTCAAACTCTTCTAGTACACAATATAGTAGTGTTTGTCTACATTTATTGTGCCAGTTCGTGCTCATTGATATATTTATGAAGGCCTGCATTCGGTTCAGGAAGAATATGATATGTCTCTTCGACTGATCCATTTCTTTCATGCAAATGTTTTCATTACTTGGCTAGAACTAAATACTTATTTCGAAGGCTAAAATTAACCATCCACAACCCAATTATGTTGAAATATCACCTACATCAACATGTAAGTGCCACCTACATTGACATGAAAGTTTTGGTTCCACCTTCTCCACGCAAGTGTCGGCGCCATCTACACCTCCATGCTAAGCGTGATTGAAGGAATATGCATATATCAAATAACATTCTCTTAGTGGTTGCAGTTGAAGGAAGTTGCAGATCTCAAACAACATTCTTGGGTTACACAATATGTAGTTCCCAGCTAACATGACAAGAGATCACTTTAGGTATGAGTCTTCATCATCTCCCCCATAGGAGAGCATAGTCACAGGATTTTGTAAACATGTAGCAAGGTGCTCTGGAGCTCAGGAAAACTTCTTGATGAGGCATGATGTGCTGGTGATAGACTGTGGCGGTGATATGGAAGGCACCATTATTAAGGCTAGTAGACTAGCTCTATGTGAAAGCTAAAACCACCCTATAATAGCCAACATATGCCCCAAGATACATTGGCACTTGTTGTCTCGAAGTGTGTAATAATTATCATCGACGGGGCATCTGAGGAAGAGGTGGTTGCACTCTCATTGCACACGAAAATATTTCTTGTGCTTCTCCTTGCTCGTTTATACTCATTGTTCAATCTGCCACAGTTTTCTGCACTTCCACAATGGAATGCAATGGCTACTTCTGCAGTAGCAACCTGAATGTGGCACAATGACAAAGAAATGGGGTGTGGAAGATGATCAATGAGCTCTAGATGGTGTTTCCCATGTTTTTATTCTAGTAGCCTTATGACATAAAGGCCCAAAAGTAGAAAAGTGACATAGCATGAGAGCTTTGCAATATAGGCATGCTATTAAATGTAGGCATGCTATACACACAGGTAAGATATCTTTGTCTGTTTTCCATCTTCCTGGTTTCTACTTTCTACCCTACTTTCTAGGTTTTTGCTTTATATCCTACTTTCTAACCGTCCGCCTTTGCTTGCTAACCATTTCCTCTGCTTGCTAACCATCTGCCTGGTTTTTGTTTTCTATCTTACTTGCTTCTACTTCTAGTGAATTGTCTTTTTATTCCAATTTTCTTATGCTTCAAGTGAACTGTCTTTCTATTCTAGCTCTCTAAAAATCTCTAAAAAAATCTAATCTTGTTAATGCAGAGAGCATCGAGGAGGTGCTTATTTTCTTTTAAGTATCTTGTTTTCTTCTCGAGTAGATATAGGGCTCAAGTGGAAGCATATAACACAGTGTTACCAATTTTCAAGTGTATGACACATGGTTACATGTAAAGAAAAGAACATAAGAGTGTATGACACCTCGAAGTGGTGGCAGGCGTACATGTAGCGGTGATGGTTCCTCTATTATACATTAAAATCCATGGAAATATATTTTGATTAATATAAATTTTTTGAGATTTAATGCTGGCATTAGTTCGAAGTGAAATTGCGAAATGTGAAGTGAAAAGATGATATAACCTATGCTTTTAGCCTCCCCGCCTCAGGAAGAGGCCAAGTAAGACGATAAAATGGATTAATGTTTAAAACTTTTGTTTATTCATGATAGTAGTTGGTTATTCGTGATATTAATCAAGTTAAATAAATGATAAAAGATACCATTTCGATTACTATAGTCATTGCCTTGCCTACGACAGGGACTAATAAGATAAATGACACATTATGAGTCTCATCAAAAATTACGTTACAAAATGACTCAATCAACCAACGATAAAATCCCATTATCAACCTTATTAATGGGATTCATTATTTTATATTTTATAGAGTAAAATTGACATCCAAATAAATTATATTGATTTAATTAAATGCTTCACAAAGTGAACATTAATTTTTAAATAAATCATATAATTTAAATTTTTCATTAATTATATAGAACACTATTGACTATGATTAACCATTTTAGTAGTTTATTAGGTCTTAATTATTAATTAGAGTGTTTTTTCTTTCTAAGTAGAAATACAATTGATGACACTTTGTTGGTGTTATCAACCAAAGAAATTGAGATTGTTAGTACTTTATGAGCCTTATTAATAATGGATTAGCGAAGAGTTCACAAATATACACAATTAACTTATCAACCTATCAATAATATTTTGTCATCAATATTAAAAAAAGAAAATGAGATTGCTTATATCATGTGAGTTCTATCAACAATTGACACATGAAGGAAAATCAATGGTATCCTGTCAACCATATCAACAATGAACTAAAATTAATGTACCTTGTGAGTTTCATCAACAGTTGACTCATATTTTTATTTTCTCGCACACGATTTGACTGGAGCTCCTACGCCCCTGATTCCTTGGCCTCTGCAGCCCTTCACAGGCCTCCTGCTTGGCAGCCCCTGCTACTGGGCTCTCAACCCCCACTCCCGGCATCCCGCAATCGGGCTCTGCCCACCTTCTCCGGCCAGTGCTTTTGCTGGCCCAGTTTTGTGATCGCAGAGGAGTGTAGCCACCGCGATGAGCGCGCCAAGGGGTGGGGAGCCCTCTCCCACCTTGCCTATCTCTTCAGAAGAAGCTTTCAAAATATTTTTTTTGCATAAAAGGAAGAAAATTTTGACTCCAGAAGTCCCAAAATTCATCAAAAAGCTAGAGGAAATTCCTGAGATCGCCCTGCATGAAGACCAACTGATAAAAATCACCCTAGCCCTGGCTAACAGAGGGTTGGTAGGACAATTTATGGGATGTTGGCCATCAAAAAAAACAACAAATGATTGGATCCAACACAACTAGAGGCCCCAGCTGGAAAACAATGTGATCTGGTATGCTATCGGCAGAGGGTATTTCATTTTCGAGTTCACGTCCAAAGAAGATCGAGATTTGGTTTTCAGAAATAGTCCATATTTTATGGGAAATGAGGGTCTGTATCTTAATAAGTGGACCCCAACTTCAATCCCTCAATCGATTCTCCTAAAGAGGTCCCAGTCTGGGTCCGACTTCCCAATCTTCTGATCCATTGCTGGAGCTATCACACCTTGCAGAAGATTGGAAATGGACTTGGTAGTTTCATTGACAAAGTAGACAACAAGGGCCAATATACCTGTGCAAGAATCTGTGTGGAAATCAATCTGGAAGCTGGACTGCCCGAAGCAGTAAAACTTACAGTCGGAGAATGGCATCACTATCAAAAACTGGATTACGAGGAATTACCATTCAAATGCAGAACATGTCACGAACATGGACACTTCCAAAGAAATTTCCCAAAAGCTCCAACCGGGGACAAAGTTGATGAAGAAGGATGGAAAGAAATCAAAAAGGGCAAATTTGTCCCAAAACTAACTGAGAATAAAAATTCAGCGCCATAAGTAAAGCCCCAGCCCAAACCAAAAGCCAAACAATCTCCTAAAAAGGGTTCTTCCTCTGGGGAGAAGACACATGCCATTCGGATCCAGAAGGAACTAGAAGACCCGTCGAAGAAAGTGAAAGAAGCTGAAGCAAAGTCATCTCTTCCTCCATCAGAGGATGAACAAGGGGAAAAAGAAGAAAACGAGGAGCACATCAATCTGGGCTCCAATTCTGAGGGAGATTTAGAAGATGGAGCCCCAGATTCAGACAGTTTGCAAGTCACTCCTATCAAGTCAGCCAAGGGCCTGTTGTGCTATACAACAACCCCCATTTCATAAAAAATTTCTTTCTGACTATAATATGAAATGGGTTCCTTTTAAACATAGATGTGTGAATAGAATTGGTATCAACTCATCATTAAAAAATCCTTCATCAAAAGGTCCAAAGGAAACAATATATTATAAACCTTTTGAACAAATATGAAATCGGTCTTATGAAATAAACATATAATTCTTTATTATTGCGATAAAACGATCGCAAGATCGCATATCGCAACAACAAGGAAAACATAATGCAAATACCCATTGATTTACCCCGATCTGAAAAGTGAATAACTATCGGTTATTGGGAAAGGCAAGCAAATATAACAAAAGGCTCTCCTACTATTTCTCTGATGCGATATCACTATCGGCAATCGGGGGATGTAACACACCACATGTTAAGACACCTTTAAAATCTCCCAATTGCGATAAGGTGTATCACTATCGGGGATCGGCGATTTTGCAATAACATAAAGGTTACGACCTGAGAACATCTCTGATTGCAATCCGATAAAGCAAGGCACAAGTTTCAAAATAGATTTAAAAGGCTTGCATGCATTATTTTAGATTATTATTAAAATCCTTCCCGTTCCCGATAGCAATTTACTTGTGATTATCCACCAAAAAACTCAAGCCACGGTTGAATGAATCATTCGGGATATAAATGATATGACGGGTATTTAAAATGATTGACAGGTTAAGCAACCAATTAATGAAGCAGTTATGCTGAGATCTCCCCTGAGATTATATCTGCGGCAGTATTATTTTAATCTTTCATTACTCGTTAATAGATATAATTCTTTCATATTGGCTCACACCACCTATTCTCTGTATTACGTTCATTTTATTCCTTGCACAGAGCTCCGCCGAAACAACAAGTTCAAGCCAAATGGGAAAGAAATCCAAGAGATCCATGGTAGCAACGGCTCTCGCAGTAACATGGCAATCCACCACTGATCCAGGACCAAGCAAAAAGGGATTGATTTCAGACACTACATGTCTTGGCCTTGGAAACACAAGTTGGCAAAGCATATATAATCTAATTGAAGTAGAGGAACCTGAAACAGTATCAGTACAAGCTACAACAGATTCAACTAGAAAATCAGAAGCTTCCCTGAAGGATTTAGCTAACTCATATCTACACCGAATAGCAGCTCGTGAAAAAATTCTTCCATATACAGATGTAGTGCGATGGGCAGTAGAGGAAATCCCTGTTTTAAACAGAACATTTTGCATAGTCGACGGAAGAGTCTTTGGCCCATTCCAACCTGATGATTCAAGGAAAATGTATCACTTGCCTGAATCTCAAAAGAAATACAATAAAGCATTTCTTGAGAAGTTCGCAAGTGAGAATGAGACTGAATCGCACCCAATTTGGGAGTGGAGACAGAACCCTGCAAGGCACAAACATGAATCTTCAGGTAAGTACTTTGTAGATTCATTATGTTCTCCTTACTGTTATGCCAGGGAAATGATGTGTAGAATTTGGGGATTACATGATTCTGCAAAATTCACTATTGAAATGGTTCCTTTAATGGAAGTGGCAGATAACAGTGAGATAATGGATTGGGGAAATATATTGTCAGATAAATTAGCCACTGCAATTCTTGAGTTCAGAAATAAAACTCACATGATCGATAGGTCTATTCCTTCGTTTTATTATAGTGCTTATATTTTAGATACTCTTTGTTTCAACTCTGAATTTCCTATACTGGGGTGGAGATGGACATCACAAGACCCCATGCCAATTCACATTTATCACCAAAAGTTGTGGAAAGCACACTATAAGGACCACTTGTACCAAATCTGTAATGGTTTTATGTTGCCTATTTACCATGCTAGTTTTGATAAGCCTGCCCCAAAGATTTCTTCGGAAGCAGAGATTGACCTAACCATTCTAGGAAACTGGTTTGGGGAGGATAAGTTCACATACATAAGGGTTTTTGGTAGCCTTGCAAGACCTCATGTCCTTCCTCTATACATACCTGACAAGTTGTTAGCTCGAGAATTGACCTATCAAATTACAACAGCAAGAACATCCAAGACTCTTAGGATTTCAAAAAAGCAGGCTTGGCCTACTTTTCCTTTGAGATGCAGAGAAGGAAGTAGAGAAAATAAACATGCTCAACCTTGCAACCATTCCTAATAGGCAATTCGATCCAAGGAAAGTTTCCTATAATGTGCTTGAACAGGCCAAACTTACAAGGTTTGATCATGAGAAAGATGATTTGGTGACTTGTTTTCTTCGGCAGAGTCATTATTCCAGGTACAAGCACTGGCCAAAATGAGATATAATGATTAAAGACTAGTATAATTCAATAAGCTTAGAGAACAAAGGTTGCAAACTCTGCCTTTAGACTTATTAGCTACTGCCTCGACAACACAATCAAGCGAGCCTGAATAGCAACTCATTGACAAACCTCCTGCTGTATCAAAGATTCTTGAGAAAGAAAAAGAGAAAGAGCAGGAGAAAGAACAAGAGAAAGAACAAGAACAAGAGCAGGAGAAAGAGAAGAAAAAGGAGTAGGATAAGGGCAGTGAAAATATCAATGTGGATACCCAGATTGATCCTAAACTACTCCAAGAATGGCAACAATTTGACTCCATTATAAGCAATCTGGAAGGCCCAAAAGGTGCCAATACACCCAAAGTAACAGATGGACAAGATACAACGTCAACAAAGGTTCCGAATGAAGGAACCAGTGGCCTACCCCCTAGAACAGATTTAGAAATGATTCCAAAATATCCCTTCGATCAAATTATTTTGCAGGTGGAGGACATACCTCCATTAGATGTCTTTTGCAGTCCCAAACACAGGGCTGTAGTGAAAAGGCATAGGAAAAGGGGAAGACTTGATCAATCTTCCCTGTTTCCACCACAAACAGAGACAAATAATGTAGTGTGGAAAGAAGAGTTTGACCCTTCCGATGACCTAACAAAGCTTTCTTAGTATGTCGGAGCTTATTCGACAACCACTATGGAAAAGGCATCGAAAGTGAGTAATCTACTTAAAGAAAAGGACCAAGCAATTGTTTTGTTGCAATCATAGGTGTCTGAAGCACAACAGAAAATTGAACAGTTGGAACAGCGATTATCAACACAGCAGCAATTAAACAATCAATTGGATAAGCAATTGCTTGAAGAGAAACAGAGAATAGACTCAAGCGCAATACAAAAGCAGAAATAATTATCCGAAGCATTGGCCAGGTTAAAGACGATGAATGAACTAATGATGAAAATGAAAGATGAGCAAATCGCTCAGTTGTCACTTCAAGTAGAGAAGTTCAAGATTCTTCCACAACCTACTGATTTCAGATCCGAAGCGCTACAAATTAACAAGGAATTGGTGACATAGTTAAGACTATTATGTCATAACATTTTTCTAGTTGAGCCCCTTTGTGATATAATGGCATCAATAGTTGACAAATTAGTTGATGCTAGGTAGGATTTGGAACAGGTCGACGAGACTCTTACAAAATTTCTTGCTTAGCAAGACACCAATGAGGGGCAGGCAGCGAATCTACCCAAAATCCTAGAATCACACAAGGAGATCCTTTTCTTAGAATGGAAATCACAGCTGATGAAAATAGAGAGAGAGAGAGGTTTCCAGATGTAGATTATCTACAAGTAACTTAATTGAGTTAATCAATAACACTCTTTATCTGTCTAACTTGATTTCACAATGTACCTAGGTAAATTGCTGTCAGCTAAGACATTGGAGCAAGCGTGCAATCAAGAGTTGGAGAAGAATGGAAGATTAATCACTGGCATCCAAAGTTTAACTTGGGATACTTATTGGTTTTTCTTAGTAAAACCATATAGTCAAAAGGTCGCCCTCAAGTGTTTAACCAATGCGATCGGTTGTATCATTCCCGAAATACATGATGCCACATACTCAGCTCAACTCCATTCTCGTCTTGGCCGCCCTCCAGAATTGGAACCGATGCTTGCAATCTGCCAATTCAAATCAAAGGGAGAACCACCGAAACAATGTATTATGCTGCCGACTACCAACAAACCTGCTGTGCAGAGGATATTCAAGATTTAGTTGTACCAATTAAATAGCATTTTATTTTTGTAGTTAGTTAGTTTAATTAGTATTTATAGACCCTTTCATGCATTTAGAAAGGGTCCTCAGTTTTTGTATAAGACAACCTGGAAGTTGCACTATTGTGCTTCTGGTATATTTTTTTATAAAGATTGGGCCAGTATTCCAAATTCTAACGAAGAAAGCTTTTATGGGATGTGCACTATTTCCTTGATGTGAAAGTATTTCTAAGTTGGAAAAAGGAATTTGAATGCGATTGATATCGAGAATGATTCACAACACATACGATACTATTATCTATGATCTTGTTTCATTCTTTCATGTGAATCGTCATTTGATTACTCTTGCTATCATTGGATATATGTATGTGTTTTCAACAACAATCCTTATATTTTTCACTATTGGATGTTTAAGGAATGTTATTCTTTTAGTCATATATGTATCAGTGATATATAAAGGATAAGTGTAATAAAGTTTTAATGATTACTTTGTTCAACTATTTGAACAAAGTAATTATCAAATGAATGAATGTCTTTGTTTACCAATAGAGTCATCTATATGCCTGTTTGTGGATAAATATTATCAAACATTACACTAAAAATAGAAATTTCCCGGGTTAGGATAGTTATTCATATTTTTACTTTTTAGATTAAATCATTCATCCATTACCATTTTATTAGAAAACCACTCATTTATCCATCCCCTTTTTATTCATCATTGGGAAACTAGTCCCATTATTTCCAGTCTGAGCCACCACACCAAATGTAAAAGGAGCTGCATTAAGGTCCAGACCGGCTGGTTTTCCCCGATGTTGTTGCAGCGATTTTCGAGGCATCAACAGGGCCGAAAGTCTAAGAAGAAACATAGAGAGGAAGAAACTTATCTGGATGTCCTCCAAGACTCTCAGAAAACTCTCAAAGGAACGATGAATACGAGATCTAGGTGCAAGCAAGGTAAGGCTCCAAAAGGAGCCACAACCTCCCAAGCTAGTAAATAATGAAATACGTCTCCTGGAATTGCAGAGGATTAGGCAACAAGTTGAAAGAAGAAGCCCTGAAAGAGATTGTGAGGATGTACTCCCCTGAAATCCTTCTCATCCAGGAGATAAAACTAGAGGACCTTTTACTCCTCCAAGCAAGAAAAGTTTTATGGAATAAAGGCCAAGGGAGGGCAGTCAGTGCCAAAGGTGCCTCTGCAGGGATTGCCTCCTTTTGGGACAGCTCCAGATATGATCTGATTCATGAAGAATGTTGCCCCCATTGGCTACTCGCTAAGCTCCTCCATAAAGAATCTAGCCACCAAGTAAGTATGTTCAATCTTTATGCTCCGGTTTTACCCTCTGAGAAAAAAAATTGTTGGGACTCGCTCCAGTCCTATATTTTCTTGCACAATCCAGAAAATATTATTATTGCAGGTGATTTGAATGTTACGCTAGCTGCAAAAGAGGAAAAGGGGGGCTTGCTGGTGAGGAACCCATCTAGAGACTGGGTTGAAAACCTCATTCTAGATTTGGATTTGGAGGATATCAAGCCCACATCTGGGAAATTCACCTAGTCAAACAAAAGGTTAGGCCCAAGCCACATTGTTGCTCGTCTAGATAGATTTTCTGGTCCAATCCTCCTTCTTTTCTTGTGGTTTAATGGCCACCTCTAAAATTCTGCCAAACTACACCTCCGACCATAAACCCATTTTACTTGAGCTCTCCTTGGATGGAAATCTTGGCCCCATTCCCTTTAGATTCAGCTCTCTATGGATTCATCAAGAAGGATTCCAAGAGGTGGTCTTCGAGGCCTAGAACCGGCAAGTTCGAGGATCCCCTTTCTTTGTGTGGGAAGAAAAAAATTAAGGGGACTCAAAAGGGGGCTCAAGGTGTGGGCTAAAAGGTTGAAAACGCCTACTGCCAAAAGAAAGGAGATGCATGACAGTTTAGTAGGCCACCAATTAACAATGGAGAATTCTGAAGTAACAGAAATCCTTCATCAAAAAGAAGTAGAGCTGCAAAAAGATCTCCATAGAGAAAGTAGGGATGAAGAAGAGTTCTGGAGACAGAAGTGTGGAGCACTTGAAAGATATGCTTTTGACAAACAATTTAGTGGCTTTTCAGTAACATTTGTAACCTTTTCTGCATTATGAACTCAAAAGAATAAAAGAATTTTAATAAAATGTGTAAGAATTAACATGGGAAGCTTAATCGTTGATAATTGTCATTTTTCTACACAGGGAAAGGTGGAAACAAAGAGTTTTCGTTCAAGAGGGAACAAAGAGTTTTCGTTCAAGAGGGAAAGACAGAGGAGGAATAACTGTTGTCCCTCTAGAAGGGAACCGGATGCAAACGAGATCGAGCAGATCAAAGCAGAATAACCCAGGAAAGAAAGAAGGGTTATCAATTCAGGGAAAGAGGGAAAGAAAAGTAAAGGATTAACAGCTTGGCGAATCCCTCAGGATCTTTGATCCTGAGGGATCGCTGTTTTACTTATTTTTGTTACCTAGATATCCTCGCCGTTACTTTTATATAAAGGAACAACATCATTAAGCAAAGGGACTTTTGTTTGTAATTTTCAGTTTCAGACAAAATTTGATCATCAAGTCTCACTGAGACCTAGTTTATTGTACGTTTGTTGATGCGTTAATATAAAAGACTTGGCATTTATTTCATCTTTGCATCTGGAGTAATCTAAGGCGGTGTACCATTGGTAGCTAAGGGCCTGGCTCCGAAGGACACTTGCTTTTGTATCATTATACTTTGATTTATGCGTGGTTTGCTTATCTTTATTACTCGGTAGTCTGATATACTTTTCATATGCTATGCCATGCTCTGCTATGATTAATGCATTAATGGTTTTTCTCAGGAAATCTGTGTAATGACTCTGCATTGTATGATTGGATCTTTTAAGAGTTGATTGCATGTTTTTAGTCTAAACCAACTATTTCTATTACAGAGCGTCTGTACTAAATATTACTTTTATTGGATTCATTTTAAATCCCGATTACTGGAATTCGAAAGTAATGTTATTCTATTTGGAAACATAGTCGTATTATCCTTAATTTTCAGACTACTATATTAATGTGAGGTGTGCATATATGGTCGATTACTACCGTTCCATAATTCATCAATGAGTGTTGTTCCATAAAGTAAATTCCATCCGGTTTGCTTTAAGAGAGAAGATTGTTATTTCATTCCAGAGTGTGAGTTTGGTTCAATAGAGTAAGTTTGGTTCTGACTCGCGAGATTTAGTTCTTTTGATTGTTGTTCCATTTACTGTTGTTCCATTTCCTATTTGCTGTTCCATTTTACTTGTTGTCGTTCCATTTACTTGCATTCGCTGTTTTGGTGTGAGAGAAGGTCTAAGGCTGTAGTGAGCCTCAGTAGTCGCTGCCTAGCTCCCAGACCTATGGTCCATGCTCTAATTTCCTTTCCATCAATTTCTAGAGGGATGGGTTATCGCTTCCGTACCCTTGACTGATAAGCTGTCTTGTGTGATTCTTTCTTTTTGGAGTAATTTAGTCATAGTTTAGCATCTGTTTACTCTTGTATTTTCTGAACGTTATACTACTAAGCATTACTCGGACGAATAGCCTCGGATTGAGTTACTCTTTGCAATAACAAAACGTTCCTGGATTGACTTATTAGTGTGGGATAATTAGAGGTGTGGGAGACCCTAGTTATAGCTCTACATTTTGGCGCCGTTGCGAGGGAAAGAGTATAGCCATTTGTCCTTTACAGAGTAGTGCACAAATCCGCTAGGGGAGAGTTGGATTTTAAAAACGGAAGGTAAGAACCCGCATACGGAGCATGTAAAATCCCTGCTCCACCGTCTGCTCTCCTAGCAGAATTGCTGGTTGAATAGGATTTAGTAGGTTATTAGAGTGCATGACTAAGCAGAAAAAGCCAGAAAGGAGTATCAAGCCTCTGTTAAGAAATTTACCCAAGAACACAAATTAATTACGGAGAATTACTGAGAGAAATAAATATAAAAATTAACTAGCAATAACCATAAACACATAAATACACGTGTTTATCCGGGAAAACCCCAAATCTGGGGAAAAACCCCAAATCCGGGGAAAAACCCAATCATAATGAAATTTCATTATCCTTGGCCAAAACCCTGGCCAATCCGGCCAAGTGAGCCTTCACCGCTCACCTCCAGGCCATGCATTACAATGAAGTCCTTCCAGCCTTTTATAGGCTCCATTACATATAATACCATGGGTGTACAATACCATGTGCCCCAAAACCATCACTATTTAACCTCGTCAACTTTTGACTCTATCCTGAGTCAAGTTTACCTAACACACAATGAAGGAAGTGATGATGAATTAGATTGTATTTACAAAATCACTACATGACATCAAGTGTGGCACAATCCAATGGCGTAAGGAAGAATATCGTGGGGGCATGTAGAATCTTGCACCAAAGATTCAGATGAAGAAGATTAGTGATGGCATAACAGGCTGAATGGGATAGCTAGGTTAAACTGCAATATGGTGACTAAATCCCTTTGTTGCGTTAGAGCTCAGGATGATGAACTACGGATGTTTGATGGGCTAATAGTAGTAGATGAATTCTTGATCAAATTTGAAATCATGGTACCAAAGCACCAATGGTTCGATGCGTTGAAATGGGAATTACGCGCGACTTCTATGTGTTGGTGGGGCACACAAGTAGGAACCTTCAAAAATTGGCGAGGCTATAAGCACATGATGCAAATAAGATTTGGGAGGCTAGAACTATGAATAATGAAGAAATAGATGGATGTGATGATATGCACATGCACCTGACCAGATGGGTCCAAGCCTATGGAGAAGAGCCTCAACCAGATTGGGTACACTTATTTTATCATACCTTGGACTTCATTCCAAGGAACTGGTATACTGAAACAGAGCTCCGACATGACACAGGCGAATGGGATATCTTTTGCAAAGGGTTTCTGTCAACTTTCCTCTTTGAGGATCAATGGATGGATACTGTGGATGATGCATTGCAAGTGGTAAAGGCCGCTATTTTCGAAATACCATCAGAACCAAAAGAAATTGTGCAGCCAGACTAGTCGCGACAGTTGAGCTAGGTCGTGGAATGTTACAATGTGCAGGTAGAAGATGATGAGGACGACCCTATAAATGTCAATATTCCAGAAATAGAGGCGATTCGTGAGGTGTGTGGACCAAAAATCAAGGATCTGGAAATCACCATGCCACTGAAAATGAAACAAGTAAAGATCGGAACAGAGGAAGAGCCGAAGTATGCAATGCTGGGAGACTATTGAGATGATGCCATGGTGGAAAAGGTGGTTGAGTTGCTTCGAGAATATCAAGATTTATTCCCCACAAAAATCACAGAGTTAAAAGGGATCCTCAGTGACTTGGGAATGATGAAGATAACCCTGAAGTCAGATGCAAAGCTAGTTAAGTAGTGGCCTTACTGGTTGAATCCAAAATAAAACGCAAAGGTCCGCAAAGAGTTGGACAAGATGTTTGTAGCAGGAATATTTGAACTGGTAGAGGAGTCTGACTGGGTAAGTCCTATGGTTGTGTAGGAGAAGAAACAAAAGAGTGAAATTCGCATCTGCATCAATCTCAGAAAGCTCAATGATGCATGTGCCAATGATCCCTTTCCGATGCCATTTATAGAGGAGGTACTGGAAAATCTAGAAGGAAAGGAAGCCTACTCCTTCTCGGATGGTTTCATGGGTTACCAACAGATCAAGATCGCACCAGAGGACAAGAGTAAGACAACCTTTGCCACTGAATGGGGCTATTTTCAGTATATGTTGATGCCCTTTGGACTAAAGAATGTGCCAATGATATTCTCCCGCATTGTGGTAGCTGCATTCAAGGAATTTATACACAAGTTCTTAGAGGTATATCTTGATGATTGGACCATATTTGGGCTAGTTAAGAAGCATACTGCAAGCTTACTGTTAATGTTGGATACTTACTGAAGGCACCAAATTGCGCTAAATCTAAAGAAGTGTACTTTCCTCATCCCCTTCCGGAACCTACTTGGCCATGTGGTTTACAAGCAAGGTCTGATGGTGGATCAGGTGAATATTGATGTCATAATCAATTTGCAAGTGCCACGAAGTGTCAAACAACTGCGCGCTACATTGGGACACACTGGTTACTATCAAAATTTCATAAAAAGTTACACACAGATCACGACACCAATGGAACAGTTGCTGAAGAAGGATGCTACTTATTGCTGGAATGAGGAATGCAACAAAAGTTTGGAAATGCTTAAGAAAATGATGGCATCAGCCCCTATATTGGTGTTTTTGAAATGGGACATCGAATTTCATGTGCATGTTGATGCATCGAGTATCGTGTTGGGTGCAATACTCACTCAAGAAGGAGCAGAGGGAATTGATCATCTGATCGTGTTTGCAAGTCGACGATTGTCAAAAGCTAAGAAGAACTACTCCACTACTGAGCAATAAGTATTGGCGATGGTATACACACTCTAGAAATACTGCCACTATCTACTTGGAGGACACTTTAAGATGTATACTGACCACTCTGTGCTAAAATACCTAGTGAATAAGCTTGTGTTGGGGGGGTGCATCTGTAGGCGGTTGCTATTATTTCAAGAATATGACTTTGAAGTCTTCATAAAGCTAGGATGTTTGAATTTAGGCCTAGACCACCTATCGTGAATTGAGAATGACAAAGATCCCACACACTTGGAGGGAAGGAGTACCAGATGCATAGCTGTATGCAGTGCACATCGCCAATGGCCATTTTGAGGACATAATCCACTTCTAAACCATAGGAACCATGCTATAGGGATATTTCGTTCATCAAAAGAAATGATTGGTGATATGTGCAACATACTTTACTATTATTGCAGGATACCTCTACAAGATGGGCAATGTTGAAATATTACGTAGATATGTACTTGAAATCGAGCGAGGACAGATCCTGGCCAAAGCACATGGGGGGGTAGCTGGAGAAAATTATGTGGGTCGCGCCATAGCACAGAATATTCTTCATGCAGGACTATGGTGGCCCACTCTACATCAAGACTCGAAAGCATACTGTCGGGCTTGCGACATATGTCAACAGACTGGGAAACCATCGTGAAGGGATGAAATGCCACTCAATCCATAGATGATGCTGCAACCATTCGAAGAGTCGTAAATCAACTTCGTTGGACCTATCGCACCTCAAGGGAAGATGAGTGCATGTTATATCATCACCGTGACAAAATATTTGACCCATTGGGTAGAAGCACAGCTGGTTAAGGACTGCATGGCTACTACAGTGCTGAAATTTTTGTTCGAGAACATGTTGAAATGGAGTTGATGTCCCAAAATTCTAATAAGCGACTAGGGAATGCACTTTCTGAATGAAACAATCAGTGCACTCACTGAGGAATTCCAGATATATCATCAACAAAGTACGCTACACCATCCACAAGCGAATGGGACTGTCGAAGTGTTCAACAAAATTTTGGAGACTGCGTTCACTAAGATTTGTAATGCGTAGCACAATGATTGGGACTTGCACATCCCTGCCATGCTATGGGCATACCGAACCACGTGTAAGAAGTTGACTGGTCAGACACCTTTCCAGTTAGTCTATGGTAAGGAAGTCGTCATGCCCATGGAATACATTGTACCTAGCTTGTGAATTGTGGCAATCACAGGCATGGTCGACTGCGGGGCTTTAGAGGAACAACTCATGCAACTGGAGGAACTTGAGGAGGAACGATTTTTGGTCAGATTCCATCAACAAGTATAGAAACAATGCGAGAAAGCATGGCATGATTACTATATCAAGGTGCGCACTTTCGAGGAGAATAATCTAGTATTAATATATGACAGCAAGTTTGAGAAATTCCCCGGCAAACTCAGAATGCATTGGTTGGGGGTCCCTATGTAGTCAGATAAGTTACAGATGGAGGCACAGTCCAGCGTTCTAAGCTCAACGGAGACCCCTTCCGTGGAAGAGTAAATGGCAGTCGCCTGAAGCTCTACACGAATGGGCTGACTGCCTGACTAACCGACTAAAGGGTAGTCTCACCACCCCAGCCAGTTGTAAGAGAGTGTGGGATGATAAAGCAATCTAGCTGGAAGCTACATGACACCCAGGGTGCACATAAATTTGGTCTTTCACAAGGCTTGCGGTTGCATGGATGGGGTTGCGCTGTTGCGTTGACTAGTAGAGAGGTGACTATTGCTGTCACTAGTCATGACAAGATGTCTAAGTTATGGAAAAAGGGAGTGAGCGACGGGAAATTAAGAGATAAGGTACAAGCTAGATCTAGATCAACCTACCACAGGCTTAACATGAGGGCACCAGAAAAGGTGGGAGCCAATGAATTTGAATTTTGAAACACTTATAAATCACAGGGGGGCCACCACCAAACAAGATGCACTTCTGAGAATTGTAAGCTGTTATGGTTTCCTGCTGCTATGGAACTCCTCATTATCTATGCTCAAGGAGTAAGGTCAAGAGTTGTGATATGGCCAAAGATGCAGGGCTTTCTGAAGAATACAGAGTGGACAACTACGGGCACCATGCAGAGTTCAACATTGACGGGAGGGGATGTGCCGTAAATTTGTAGACACGAAGAAGAACTGGTTCGGATGCCATGGCCTCACCCATGGGCTGGTCGACGAACCCTAAAGGATAGGGGAAAAGCTATAAAAATGGAGACAAATTGTGGAATTGTAGTTAACAAGTCGTCTCTGATGTATCTTGAAGGTTGGGATCTCGTAGAAAGTAGCAATGGTCTTGCAAAATTGCAGCACAAGCTGCAACAGACAGTGCAAAGAAAAGATACGAACTTGGAAAATGGCTACATTTGTACAAGGAGGTCCCGTATGTGCCACCCCTCCTAGAGTTAAAATCCTATGAGGGGGTGTTCTATGTTAACCGAGCAGAGAAGAATGAGAATTATCGGTTGTGAGAATTGGTAGAAACAATGAAGCAAGAAGTGTTGCAAGAGACGAAGGAGCAACAGAATTAAGGATGTCACTCATAGGGAGGTGAACCGCAGAGCCTAGGCAGCACGTCTCACCGCATCGACGAGTGACTCGGTATGAGTTGTGATGATTGTGTTGGGAGACTGTTGGGTAGCAGAGGGCACATGTAACTGTTTGGGGCTCAAAGCCTACAATTTTGGGAAAGGTATGGTAAGGACTCTGCGAAGTGTGTGAAGCGCAAATTGTAGAGTCAAGTCAAAGGGTTGTTTGCCCAAAATAATGTAAAATAATGGGAAGTGAGTCAGCCTACCCATGGTCTGCGGACCATGAATGTTTAAATAGAGCAAGGCTCTATGGATAGAAGTTAGTTTTTGGTATGTACTTTTGGATCTGGAATGTAATGGGTTGTTAAAGAACAAAGTCTTGAAGTATCTGTAAGTTTGAGTCAAGGGTGTTGGTAGGTAGATAGAGGCTTTGCAGCTGTGTGCGCATAGGCCTAGTAGAGTTCGCAACTGTGTGCGCGGACCCCTATAACTGAGTGCGTAGGGTGGATCTGGATGTATTGGTGGAAGAATTGAATAAAGATAACTTTATTATGAAATTATGTGCTAAATCTGAATTATTGTGGATCTGGCGAATTTATGGTTGATATAGCTATTTGATCTATGCGCGTATGCTTATGTTATGAGTTTATGCAAATATTTATCTTTTCTGGGTGTGTGAACTGGTTATTTCTGTTAAATGTTTTCTTAAAGACCATCAAAAGTAGATATAATCTATAACAGTGCATTAATAAGTATGAAGGATTTTCCTGGGTCCGGATCTACGCAGAGGAGAGCATGAAGCCACAGAAAGGTGTGTGAACCTTCCAAGACCACATCAAGACATCCTAAGGGTGCAGAAACCTAGATTCAGCACCCTTCCCAACTACCTTGGGTGAGATCTCAGTCTGTGCTCCACGGGTTGTTACCGAAAGGGCCGATAGCTGCATGATTTGTTTGGCTAAATAACTCTTCTGAACCTAGGTCAAGCCCCTCTAAGCCAATAGGTCTTGAACTTCTGGAGCCGTTTTGGCCCCCTAAACAATGTTTTCTTGAGGTCTGTAGCAGGCCTATGGTCGTAGGCACGAGTCTTCTATAGGAATGATCCTATCATAAGTATTTTATTACTCATAGATATCTTTTCAACAAGGTATTTTGCACACCAAATGGAGATAATATGACCAAGTTAAGACCCCGTGAAGTTTCCTACCCAACTAACCCCAATGAGGCCCATGAACTCCTAGCATTACATCTCTTCGGGTTAGGGTTTTGGTTGTTTATGGTTTTCTCTTATTGTTCAATAATAAATAGGCCCTTGAGTCTCATTGTAACACAGTTCAGAGGCATGTAGCCACCACATCTCTTCTTAGAGATAAGCTACCATCACCCGAGCTAGTTTATCTCCATTCTGTTTGTAAGCATATTTCAGTATTTTGATATTAATGAAATGAAGTGTTATTTCTATTGCATATCTTTATTTATGGTTATATCTTTAATTTTTTGTGTTCCTATTTCAGTTCAGATCATTTATCCTTAGTAGCTTTAGCTTATGTTTTTACTTCCTAGAAAATACTTTGTTTCCTACCCCTCCACTACCTATATATGCTTTTCTTCTTAGAAATATCTATTGTTGCATAATATTCTATGTTAATGACTAAGTCTTTAAAATTCTTATCCTCATCTATACTTATGACCTCCTTTAGAGTATGGCCTAGTCACAATTCCAAACTCAATCTTAATTTGTTAGTTACTCTGGTATGGGGTTTCTTGGTCCCAAACACAATTGCATTTATGAATTTCTTGCCTTTTGTTCTTTGGGAAGACTTATGTGATTTGGCATCAAATTGCAAGTTTTCCATCTGTCTAGTTTCCATAGGATCAACATCATATTCTTCTACAACATGTTGAACATCATGCATCAGGCTTGAAAGAGTCTATGGCTAACAGGCCTTAGACTACTTCTCCTTTGCAAGCTGCATATTTCTCTTTGTGCAACCATTTTCTACTATAGGAATGGGTTAGGGTTTTCTTCTTTTTGATCTAATGAAACCCTCCTCATGTTTTGGGTTAGAATGGAGGAACTAAACTGAGCTTCTTTAGGGGCTTGCACAGGGATCTGGTTTTTATTTTATTTTTTACTCTTATTGCCTTTAGATTTGGTAGCGATTATTTTGGAAAAACCACCCCAGAACAAAAATGGTCCCAGGTCCTTCCTACCTTCCTAGGATAATTTATAATTAACATTTTTATCAGGCCTCTATCAAAAACACAATGAGGAGATGTCTTTTGTTTTTCCCTAGCCTTGGAAGAAATCTTACTAAAGCTCTTTAATAGAAAATACAATAAATTCATTCTAACTTGACTAACACATGAGCTAAAAACTTGAAATGATACATACATTGCTGGAAATAATACTGAGAGGGGGGGTGAATCAATATTATCTGATCTTATTTTCTTTTTCAAATCCAAAACATATACGCTACTTCAGTTAGATGAACCCACGTATATATGCAACTTTAGATGAGGAAACCCGTGTATACTATGCAGATTTATAATTTACGTTATTCTACAGATTAAGTTACGCAACAGAATCATATAAACAGTTACGAGGAACAGTAAAACAGATCAGAAGACAACCACACACAAGAACACAAGATATAAGGTGGAAACCCAATGTGGGTGAAAACCACCTATTGCAATTTGTCTCTATCTTCTTTTTAATTAGAAACTTCTTTTTACAATGATTTTGTACTGGTGCAGTCCTTTACCAGTACACAGGCTGGTACCTGCAGAGAGCTACAACCCTCTCTCATTTCCCAGCTTCTCCTAGAAGGGGGCTACAACCCCCTTAGTTCTTATACTAGTTGAGATACTAGTACACAGGCTGCTACCCGTAGAAGGCTACAACCTTCTCTTTCTTCCAGGGACCACGTTTCGTAAAATTTCAGAGTAGATGCACAAATAACATCAATCAAACATCAAGAATTTTTGCATCAACCAATCACCATTTCACCAGTCAAGATTGAATCAAAATAAACATTTCTCTGTCAACTACACCCAGATCACAGTAACTGTAATCACATCTCAAATTCTAAACCCAGATCACTACAATAATCAACAAAAGCAGCTAGAACATAAATTATGAGATGTACGCTACTTCAATATTCACTAACTTGCATGCATACGCTTCTGTGTTAATATTATCCTGCGTATACGCGATTTTGCCTTACAGAAACTGCGTGTATACGCTTCTGTGCTAAAATCAACCTGCATATACGCGCATTTGCCTTACAAAAACTGCGAGTATACGCGCCTTCACTTCATTGAACCTGCATACAGATCTATAAAGGTAATTTACCCCTTCAGATGATTAGATATTAGTTTAACCAGATTACCAGAATTATAGATCAAGCAAGCGCCACATAGAATAGATCAAAATCATACAAAGATATTATCATTCAAGCCTTAAGATTTTTACCCATCAAAAGAACTTATCCTTCTCCTTGTGCTCAGGTTCCCTCTTCCTTCAAATCCAGATCTGCACCAGAACCCAGTCACTGTATTCCAGATCTAGCATTTTATCAGATATTCAATAATTTAGATGATCCCTTGCCAAATGAGCTCCTTCCTCTTTTATAGCCTTAGTCCTTTCACAATACCACGGTCCAAAAACCATAACAATTCAATACCATGGACCCAATACTTGGGATCAACACTTATGACAAGATACCATGGCCCAAAACCATAGGTTCAGATACCAGGGACTAAATACCATGGACCAAAAATAAGTTCTCCACATGTGCGCACTTTTCCTTGCATGAAAGTGCGTGTATATGCAGCTTTGTTTAGACCAACATGCGTATACACTGTTTTCATTCACAGAACCTACGTGTATACGTGACTTCATCAAAGTGAACCTGCGTATATATCTTTTCTTTCTTTCTGAGTGCCTGAATTGTGATCTGTCACCAGAGTGAATTGCCATCAAGGACAACACCTGCACCATAGCGCCAAACCTGTGCCATAATGCCAACATACATACCCTATCATACCTTCCTTTGCAAGTGAAGTAGGCTTGAATAATCCTTAGGGTTGCATCTCAGAACGACTTCAACCAAGACCTTTGAACATTTTAGATCCAATCTTCACCTTTGTGGTCTTCCCTCAGGAAAAATGCAATATCGACTGCCACTGGGCTTCGATTATTGAACCACCATTATGCATCAATTCGTAGACTTGTTGCCTCTGTAATGATTTCCTCAGAAAATAGAAATTAGAGGTTTGTGATGGTGACAAATTCCCCAACGAAACCCTCAGTAAATTCTCTAGCCACTTCATAATTGGAACCCTAGAATCTTAAACAAAATTTTTCCCATCTTGCTTGCGCAAAGAGATTATTTTTCTATGGATATGCTTATAGAATTTCAACACCTCTTGGCTCATTCCTGCATAGATGTCCACCTTTTTCCATCTCTCCAAATAGACTCAGTGACACTAAACCCACCTAAACCATTGAAAAATTCCACGCAACTCCCTAAAATGGACAACTATCTTTCCACAAAACACAAAACCAAAACATAGAAGCTTTTACTAACATATGCACTCATCATATTTCATTTTAAATTTGGTCTTGATCGCTCTTAGTTGTCCGTCCATTTAGTTGATTGAACATAATTAAATTTTGTGACATTTATTTTGGTATCATGAGGTGCTTGTTGATTTGGTAGCACTTTTGTTTTTCTTCCGAATACCATTATTTGTCTTTTTATTTTACAGCGCCTTCCTCTTGTCTTATTTAAATGAGCACTACCAAATGAAAAGGTTTGGCTAATCCAAATTGACTGCTTCCAAATGAAAAGGCAGTGGAAATCTAAACCAACAAATGGTATAATTTCAGGCCCCCAAGAGAGCCGGTTTCCAAGAAATCTAGTATGTGCTATTAACAGGCTCCAATGGAGATGTTGTCCTCCTTGCGAGGCGACAAAGTATTGATAGATTCAATGCCTAGTCCACTATGTTGAAATTTTTTTCCTTGTAAACTTCTCCAAAACACTGAATACTATGGTCACTTTATTTGAAAATAAAATGAAAATTTAAGAGAGATAAAATTTTAGAAATCATCCATTTATTTGACCTCCACTTATAACCTCCCCATTTAAGTCCTACAAAATGAAAGTATTTTTTTCCATCAAATGCAACAATTTTATAAGGTCCCTTCAAAAGATCAAATTTTCCATGCTTTCATTCGCCCTCATTTCTAGCATCCCATTTCAACACTAAATCATGAACCTGGAAATCATCTTCCTTTACTTTCTTATAAAAAACCTTTTTTATTTTTTTTTGAAACAACTGAGTTTGAGCATATACCTTTTCCCTTAATTATTGAACTTCAATGAGCTAATTAATTCTTCTTTAAATATGTATTGAAAAAAATCATTAATGTTATATCTAAATAAATATGAAATATTACCTTTGTGCCATACACCAATTGAAAAAGTGAAGCGCCAATTGACCTCTTAGTGCTAATCTTGTCTTACCCCAAATGCAAACTTTAGCTTTGTGTGCCAATCTTTCTTGCTGTCTTCCAACAATTTATTTATAATCCCACCCAAAAACTTATTAGATGATTCTCCCAGTACATTACCCTGAGGGTAATAAGTTGTGGAATGGCTAAGAGTTATACGATAATCATTAAAAAAATTAACCATTTTCCTAGATTTTAATGCTTGGGTGTTATTGGTTATAATCTTTCTTGGACAACCAAATATAGATAGAGTATTCTCTAAGAATCGAATGATAACGTTTGTGTAGCTTGCCTAGTTGGTATCCAATTGTTTAGTCCTAAAGACAATGGATGGATTTCTCCAATAAATTAAGGCCCAACTGTTGGAAAGGTTCCTCAACAAGAAATTTCCTTTCCCATAAAAAATATGACATTTATAAGAAGTTGCCACTTCTTTATGAACATCTGAGAAGATTGTTGTCTAGTAAAAATAACCTCTAAGAATTTTATTCATAGCAGCCTTCTAGTAATGATTTCACGCACAAACACCTTGATGAAATTGTTTCATAGTCTATTTTTCTTCATCCTCAAGCAAGCAATTCAACAAAATTCCTTCTAGATCCTTCTAATATAAATTTCCATCGAGAACACAAAACTTCACTACTTTATGTTTTAAAAATCTAGCTATAGTTTTATTTGTCCTTGGTGGAGCTTGTAAATTCAATAAAACATAAATGATATCATTGTACCAAGGTGAAGACTTGAATTCTTCATAAATTGGTAATATTGGTATTTCATCTACATCATTAGAGAATTGTAAAATAAAATTGATTCCCAAACTGTTGCAATTTGTTTCAATCATTAATTTTTCTAAACCCTGAACTTTGATCAAATTAGTTGGATTGATTTCCAAATCATTCTGGCAATTTCGCTAACCATTTCCCTCATTTTCCATGACTATCTGACTGGCTTAAAATATCCTTCGCCACATTGTTAGGATCAAAACCAACAATGTGGGAATGCAAGACATATGCCCTGGAATCCTTAAATTCTTTAACAAATTCATATTCCTATTCCTCCATAATGTTATATTTCAACTTTGATTCTCTCCACACTCTACTGAAAAAGGATATGGGTTATTCCAAACTATTCTCATTCTTTTGCAGTAAAATCCCTGAAATTGTATGTTCTGAGGCAAAAGAAAAAACCAGAAATTCCTTTGAAATTTTTGGACTAACTATGGCAGAATCTTGAATTATGCGTTATTTTATTCCATCAAATGATTCCTTAGCTTGACCTGTCCATTTAATCTCACTGTCTTTCCTCAACATATTAGTGATTATTTTCAAAATTTTAGCAGAATTTGGAAGTTCAACTTTTTGTATGGCTGCAATTCTACTAGGATCAATTTTGATACCATCCATGGAAACAATGTGGCCCAATAGCTTTCCTTCCTACATAGAAAAATTTGACTTCTTTGGGTTCAAGGAGATACCAAACTTTCTGAACTTCAAGAAAATCTTCGTGAGATGCTTCAAATGATCAAGATCAGATTTTGAGTATATTATTATATAACATAAATAAATCACTACAGATTCATTCCTTTCCTCTACAAATTATATATCCATGACCCTCCTTAATGTGGCTTCAACATTCATTAATCCTAAGGGCATCTTGGTGTACATAAAGGTACCCCTGGGTGTAGTAAAAGTTGTTTTTTTCCTGATCCTTTGGATGCACTAGTATTTGATTGTACCACGCAAAACTATCTAGCATTGAAATTATTTCAGCTGCAACAACACTCTACAATATGCGCTCCATCTTAGGGAGTGAATTGTTATCTTTAAGGAAACTTTATTCAAATTTCGAAAATCCACACAAAGTCTGATTTCCCCATTCTTCTTTCTGAATGACACTAGATTAAAGCTCCATTTAGAAAATATCAATGAAATGATTAACTTGGAAGCAAGTAGTTTTTTAACTTCTTTCTCTATCAAAGGAAATAATATTAGGTTTATTCTATTAAGATTATGTTTGAAAGGCTTTTCATTTTCCTTGATTGGAATGTTAAGCTGGATTATGATTTTTTCATACACTCTCAATTCTTCATATCTCCAAGCGAAAACATTTGGAAACTCTTGCAATTATTCAACATAGTTGTATTTCTATTCTAGATCCATAGAATTAGAAAGTTTAAAAATCTTAGGTTCCTCTTTAGTTCCCACATTACAATCCTATAAATCACTATCATTAGGAATAATTTTAGGCTTGACCGCAACATCATTATTATCAAATAACTTCTCTAGGGGAACCAAACCTTTAGGAATAATATTTTTCTTAAGATAAATTATTCCTTGATATCCTATGGAATTCAAAAAATATTTTGAATCTAAACTCAAATTTGGCTTCATGTTTTCATTTTCATCAATAGGGGTGCTAGCAAACTCATCAGTCATTTCATGAAACATTTTAATCTTTTGATCATCATAAAAAAATTGCCAGTGTTTAATATTGTTTGGAATGGATGTCTTCTGTCTAACCTCTATCAGATACTTATTATTTAGATATATTGGAATTTTAAACACGCTAGTAGAAGTGACTAAAGAATCAACTATTCTATTCTGTTCTCTAGGTGTGACTAGAATCTTATGCTCTAACAAAACGTTATCAAATAAATCCCATACTTCATTCCTATAGGCCCTCATTCTTGGGTGCTTGGTATGATATGTACCATTAACCATATTTATGACCAATTCAGATTCTCCAAACACTTAAATTATTTTGGCCTTGTGCTTTTTAAGTATATTCAACCCAATAATTAATGCCACATACTTCATAATATTACTTGTACATTCAAAATACAACTTAAAAGAATGTAATTGACTAATACAATTAAGTGGAATGATCCAAATTCCAAATCTTGACCCATCCTTATAATTAGATCCATCAAAATTCATATTCCACATTTCATTGTCCTCATGTACTTGCTATTTTCCCTCCTCAATTTGATTCTCAACATGTTGCTACTCTTCCTCTAAATGAAAATCGTTTATAAGATTGCAAATCCAAGTTCATTATTCACAACATATATAGTATTATTATCAGGTTTAGCTTGTTTATCACTATCAAAAGTATCAACATAATGAAGTTGAGTACATCCATGAGTGGGTTTGACATGAGTAGGAATTGAATTATATAGTTTCATGAATTTGGTGGAAAAGTCTTGCACTGATTCACCAACATTCCTCCTCAAATTTTCATATTGATTTAAATTTTGTAAGGGATCTTTCTTGTCTTCCCATTTCCTAAGGAAACTTTCTTGAAATTTTTGGAAATCAACAATGCTCAATGCTTGAAGACCTTCGAACAATTTCTTCGCTTCATGAAAGAAACTTTGAGAAATAATCTCATTTTTACATCCTCTTTGTCTATTTCCTCCAGGTCAACTAAATCATTGAATCTATCTAAATGTTGTTGATCTGGAACATTTCCTTATCCATTATACAAGACAATAAGTTGAAACAATCTAGTCTTTGAAATAGGAATTGTAAACTCAAAACAAGAGTTCTAGCCACAAAACCCCAAAAAAACACGAAAAGCAGTCCAAAAAACGAAAAGTGTGTATTTTGGAACGATGTTTTATTTTTTAGGGTTAATTTTCAACATATTTAAAAAATGGCAATAAAACCAATTTATTTTGTGCAAAATAAATGAAAAAAACACACTAATGTTTTTGGTAGAATAACATTTTTCTTTCCCATGTATAATTTCAACATTCTTTAGTAATGACGTTAAAGAGAAAATAATGGGATCTGAAACACATTAAAATTCCAACTATTTTCATCCATGTCATTAAACATATAATAACATGACAATAAATATTGCTAAAATTTTAATTGTTTTCAACCATAACATTAAAGATAAAAAATAATTGAAAATTTTTTGACCATAGAATTAAAAAAATCTAAGTTTTCAACACATTTAAACCATGACATTATGAACAAATTACATGACTAAATTAATCAAAGCATCAATTCTTGTAGATTGAATGAAACATAAATTGTATCTCTAAGTTATTGTTGCATTGTGTATATTCTAAACAAATAAATTCATCATAATTAAAACATATAATCCAACAAACATAAAAATGGCTCATAACTTTATTTAACATCATATGGAAATCAAAATTTTTATTTGAAGATACCATGCAAACATTAGTTATATAAATTGTCTTAGACGATTATTCAAAATCAATCATATCTTCTTGCACACCATCAGAATTCATACCTTTAGATGAATGACTAGATGCAGATGAAGATGTTCCATATTCTTCTCTTTCATCAACTAGTTCCCCATATGAGTCCAAATGCATGCCCACCATTTCAGGTTTCAAAATTCTTCTAGATCTATGACTGGGTTCAACAGAACATCATCTCAACATTGTTTCTTCCAGTAACAAGCTCTTCAGAATATCTATCATCCTAAAGTGAAGAGTTCCTCTCTTTGTTAAATTGATTTCATAAAGAAGTATATCAACATCCACCAATTTTAAGAGGTATGTGCACGGACGATTTATATTTGTACCCTTTCTTTTTCTCTTTCTACCAATTTTTTTATCAACTACCATCTCTAGCTTGTACACACCATTGAATGGGTGTGTATTTATGGCATACCAATGTACTTCAACACATGCAACATCTTCATTTTCTGTAATGACCTTTATAACCTTAGCAACCCAGAATGGATATCCATTGGCATCTCCATTTGCTAGCACTACGATCATGCAACCCTCCTTAATATCTTGTACTAAACCCCTATAAAGGTATTTCATTGCTTCATGTTGTGTGCAAGATCTTTTGGAACCAATATACATTTCTCTTTCCTCTACCTGTGAAGAATTAATAATACCTTGAGATTGTTGTTGTTCAACAATGTTTCTCTCCTCATGTTCATTTGACACATTTTGTGGCCAAATAAATGGAATGTTCAAAGGTATATCTTCATTTGTTGTTCTTGAAATGATATCACTATGATTATTGAAAAAAGACTCCCACCATACTAAATCAGCAATATCAAAGTACTCATATGTATATGTAATAAATTTTTTAATTTCTTCAAGGCGATTAAAATAATTCATATCTCTCTTCAATTTGCATGCATTATGAACTTTAGCAACTAAATGTAATAACAATATATTTGACGCAAATATTGGATGATCTGGAATGAACTTCAAAAATGCCAAACCTGATGATGATGACCATTTTGCAGTAGTTGAATACTTCCTGCCCCATATTAGTGTTTTCCCATCAATTTTTTTGATATGATATTGGTGTTGGAAACTAATGTCATTAAGTTGTTCAATGCATTTCTCCTCACAATGAAATCCCATAATAAAGCTTTGCATGTCGACATTTTCTTCCAACACATGAAAAATAGGCTCTGGCATGTATGATTTCTTAATACATTCAATTAATGATGTCAGGACCCCACTATCCTTTGTTCAGCGCAGGATCTCCCAAGGGTTGTTTTCGGGCTAAAAGCCCATATTTTGGTCAAATTTTGTAATCCTCGTGTAAAGACTCTGAATTTTATGGTCACAGAGTGCGTAAGTGTCAAAGAGTCATAAGGTTGTCTGCCCTTATTTTGGAAATGTAATGTCGGCCATAAAATATCTACCCATGGTCCGTGGACCATGGAATTGTATAAAAAGAGCTAAGCTCTAAGTAGTTAGAGGATAATATGATGAAGAGAGTCATAGATTTAGAGCAAGAAGTCTAAGTCTTGGGTCGTAACAAAGGAAGAAGCTCTGCGATTGAGTGCGTAGAGGCCTAGGGTAGAAGTCTGCAGCTGAGTAGGGCAATCGAGTATGTAACCATCCAAAATTATAAATAAAGAGAAGTATTCTACAATTTCTATGTCTTTATTCCTATTTATGCATCTTGTTATGTTGGGTATGAATTTCACTTATAATGCTTATATGATGCGTGAATGTATGTAAATGTGTTGGTTAAGTTAACCCGAGTAAGAACATATGTTTATGCAGTGATAACATTAAGTATTTGACAAGATAAGTGAATCACTTAGGATAATAGAGGAATCTTCATAGCACGCTGCTATAATAGCGCAAAAGTACTAGAGCCACGGGTTAAAGCTACATGAAGGTCGATTTGTACTTTCGTGAGGGTATTGAAAGCTAGAACAAAGGGTTTGTCTTATAAGCCCTAAAGCAAGATCACCTTCATGGAGGTAGGGATAGAAGAGATAAAATGACATCACAACCATCTCAAGGGTGCGAAAACTTGGTTCCAACATCCCCCCATACTACTTCGAGTGAGACTTTGGTCTGCACTCCACTGGCTGATGGCAAAAGGGCCAGTACTGTATGGATTTGTTTGGCTAATTAACGCTAAAATTGGGTCAAGCCCCCTCAAGCCAACAAATGGTTTCATTGTTGGGACCATAATATGCATGAGAGATGTGTGGTGTCATATCACTAGAGTCTGACTAAGAAGGAGATTAGAAACTAGTTGGATAGAAAAATCCATGAATTCGTGGCATAGGAGAACAAAAACCCATGACTGACAAAGGAACAGTGGTTGGACTGGTACCTATATATAGAGATCCATGAGATATTTTTCTGCTCTTTCCCTATTGAGCTATATGAGTGGATCGTGAAGCTAGCAATTAGCCAAGGAAGGTGGAAACTTGATGGTCCTATTATGTGGACCCTAGAGCTAGTTTGAAGGTTGGAAGCATCAGAGGATAAGATGGCCTGCGTTGTCGATCATTGTCTCGATTGCATCATAGGAGGTTTTGTAATTGAACTCACGATCAACACCTCTGTTAGCTATAGCAAAGTAGAGCGATGCTTTTCAAAGGACCGCAAGGTAAGTATGTAAAATATTTGAATAATTGGATTAAAATGTTGTTGTGTGAAAAATGGGTTATGCAGGTACATTGATGTTTGGGACTATGCGAAGTGGAAAAACTTATAGGAACAAATGAAATAAGGGTCTAGAGTATAGCCCCTTGGTTTCACCTCCATGAAGGGACAAAGAAGCAACAACAAAGGTTTCTCCATGAAGCGCTTTTCAGCTAATAAGACAAGGATTCCCACGAATAACACCTCTACCCACACCACCTCTGACTTCATCGCCATCACCTCCAACTTCACTTGTACCACCTCCACCTCCATCGCGGTTCAGTATGGAAAATACAGTGAAGTTTCCTATGATCAAAGGCATGGGAAATGAGGACCCAAACCAATTCTAGTTCGTTGTGAGGGCTGTATCGGAAGCTCAAGGTATTACAGATGATCATATAAAGAAAGCAACAGTGGTTAACACTTCACAGGATCGTGCTAACATAGTATATTAAGTACTCTAATGATAACATGAATGTTGGAGTAGCAAACATTTAGGTAGTACTAAATAGAGAATTTAGTAAGCCTAAATTTGAGGTGCAGTTGATTGTAGGATTCAAAGAGATCATGATGCAACCAGGTGAGACACCTTGGGAGCAAGATCAAAGGCTGAAATGTACAATCCATGAAGCCAACATGAATTTTACAAATGGACAGCATCGCGAGTGGTTTGTGGCTTCACTACTACCACACTTAAGGAGTCCATTATCACAGTAAAAGATAACAACTCAGGCAGAGGCCTTGGAAATTTCCATGAGACTACATGAGACTCTAATGTAAGATCCTAATCTAGGAGTCCAGTAGATCCATGCGCAGCTAAAGAATTTATGCATGGAGATGCAAAGTTTGAAGTAGGATAGGACAATTCGGCTAGACGTACGTGAGGAGGTATGGTGCTTGAAATGCAAGAGTGAGGGTCATGTCAAAGACCATTTCCCAGTCTTTGAAAATTACCTTGTAGGAGGACGATTGATGCCTTTAAGGCTAGAAGCTCAAGCAATACCTAGTGTGGTGCCTGCTTTATGGTGCACTATCTGTCAAGTAGTCGAAAAACATGTCGCAGATAACTGACACTTTCTACAGAAGTATGTGCAAGCACCACAATAGTTGTTTTGCAACTTCGGTAGATCGGTAGGACATGATGAGCGTACTTGCAGGAGCTATGAATTGATGATGGATAGAACTCCCACCTATTAGGTTCAGGCTAAAATGCGGCCCCTTAAACACAATGCAAGGATGGCATAGATAGGATTTTAGGGGTGCAGACAAGGTCGAGGTGGAGGAGGACCTGGTACAGGTCAAGGACAATTTATTTTCTACAATTGCGGAGGACCAGGACATTATGCCCATGATTGAACTAATCTGACACGTCCGTCATGCAATTATTGCACATCATTTGATCAAGAAATGGAAGACCATCCTATGCTAATAGTTAGGATATGTGACAAAGGGGTGCTACCACCTCCCTTGACTCAAAGCCTGCAGAAGATGAGGTTTAAGCTGTGTGAGGAAGATCCAAACGTAAATATAGTGCTTCGAAGTTGGGTAACAACAGGGGATGACAAGGGAAAACAACCAGAAGATAGTACATGGGTTTGCAAAGCCTCGGTGAAAGAGGTTGATTTTGATTTAGAGCATGCTTGTAAGGCATTCATGGAAGTTAAGAAGAGCTTCGTTGAGGCCTCCACCTCAGAAAGCATGGATAAGCATGAGCCAAAGATGGATCCCTCTGTGCTCACAACTTTCCTGGAAACTTTTATGAAGTAAATGCATGACAGTAAGGCTGTAAAAGGGCTACAAGAACTCACCAATAGATGCACTAGAACTGCAATAGGTGAGCCATGCGTGGTATGAAATATTGACAAGCATAAGATAAGGATGGGATGAGAGATGAGACTAAACGCACAAATAGGAGAGTATGAAATGGATCAGGTCATTTTGGACCTAGGGTCAAATGCAAATGTCCTACCAAAATAGACTTGGGAGAGAATCGGGAGACCTGCACTGTAATGGTCTCTAATTCAGCTAGGGATGGTGAATCAGCAAAACATCATACCCATGGGGCGGTTGCAGGGGGTGACCATGGATATTGAGGGAGCGAGTGTGCTAATATATTTTGAAGCAATATAGATAGTGGATGTTAGCAATCCCTACCCTACGCTCTTGGGAATTGACTAGGCTATTGATATGAATGGGGTAATCAATCTAAATAAGTGAAAGATGATCTTTGAGAAGAAATCACTGCATGTAATAATACCCCTGGATCCTGCTGAAGGATTGCACTATATGGAACCAGTTCGTGATTATGAGAGTGATAATGAGTTGGACTGCACCTATAAGATAACAACACGAGACCAATATTAGGTGAATCCCACTGCGGATGGATGGATTACGTGGGATCGTGAGAGTTCCCACACTTCGGACTTTGAGGAAGAAATAGAACACTGGTAGAATCGGTTACGTGAGGTAACTACGCTGAATTGCAACATGACTACCCGATCGTTGCATTGTGTGTCATTAGAGGTAAGAAATCTGCCTATTTATGATGGTCTGAATGAGGTAGATATCTTTTTGGATGCATTTGAAAGGGAGATGCCAAAAAAGAAATGCTTCCAAGCCTTAGAATGGGCTCTACACGCTACGCCCACTAGACGGTGGGGTACGCACAATGGAAGCTTTGGTGATTGGTGCGAATGTAGGAGGACGATGAGAGCATGATTTGGGAAGCCTTAGATGCGACTAACAAAAAATTACAATGGATAGAATGATCCACGCATGCTTTTGGTAAAATGGACACAAGCTTATGGAGAAAAGCCACAACCTGAGTTGGTGCACCTGTTCCGTCATACCCTGGATGTTATCCCAATGAATTGGTATATAGAAGAAAAGCTCCACCATGGGATAGGTGAATAGGATATCCTACACGAAGGATTCACGATGACATTCAGTTTTGAGGACGGGTTTGACAGTATTGGTGAAGCACTATAAGAGGTGAAAGCAACAATCTTTAGGATACCATGGGATCCTTTAGACCTAATTCAGCCTGAATGGGCTACTCAGTTGAGTCATGCACTGGAATGTTATAATGTAACTGTTGAAGAGGAGGACAAGGGTCAATAAAAGATTAACATTCTAGAAATAGAATACCATTTCGAGGTTCAAGGACCGCAGGTTGAGAACCTAATATAACTGTGTTGGTGAAAACAAAACAAGTGAACATTGGTATGGAGGTAGAACCCAAATTTGTGAAGATTGGTGACTACTGGGATGACATGATGATGGATAAGGTCATTGAATTACTCATTGAAGTACCTGGTCAATAAGCCTGCGTTGGGGGGCCGAAACTACATATGGCTCTTATTTTTTCAAGAGTACGATTTTGAAGTTGTTATAAAGCCTGGACAATTGAATGCAGGACTAGACCATCCATCACGAATCAAAACAGGGGAGAAACCTACTAACTTAGAAGAAGGATTTCCTAATGTGCGACTATTTCCAATGTGTGTCGCGGATGGTCATTTTGAGGATATAATACACTTCCTAACAACAAGAACTGCACTACAAGGATACTCTGTCCAGAAAAATAAGGAATTAGTGGTGTGCGCAACAGATTCCTCTAGCATTATTGGGCGTCTATACAAGATGGGGATTGATGAGATATTGCGATGATATGTACTTGAGTTTGAACGAAGCAACATCCTCATGGATTCTCATGCAGACACTGTGGGAGGACATTACGTAGGGAGAGCAACCATGCAAATGATTCTACGTGTTGGGTTGTGGTGGCCAACCCTTCATTAGGATTCAAAAGCATATTCCAAGGTGTGTGATGTATGTCAAAGAACATGTAGGCCGTCATGGAGGGATAAATTTCCTTTGAATCCACAAATAATGTTGCAACCTTTCGAGAAGTGGGCAATAGATTTGTAGGACCCATTCAGCCACAAGGGAAGATAGGGGCGAGGTACATTATCACTGCAACGAAGTATTTGACTTGTTGGGCAGAAGTGTAGCCGGTGAAGGATTGCACAGGCATGATGGCTGAGAAGTTTGTATTTAAGCATGTATTGACACAATTTTGATGTCCAAGGATCTTGATGAGTGATCATGGTACATGCTTCCTGAATGAGATGATTAGTGCATTAACAGAGGAATTTTAGGTATCTGTCCAGAAGAGCATATCTTATCACCCATAAGCCAAAAGGACAGTGGAGGCATTCAAAAGAGTGTTTGAAAATGTGCTGACCAAGGTTTGTAATGCTTAGTGAAGCAATTGGGAATTACGCATACCTACATTATGGTGTGCTTATTGAAAAACATGTAAAAATATTACAGGACAAACCACTTTTAGTCTTGTCTATGGTAATGAAGGCATAATTCCTATGGAAGACATATGTTGGCTTATTGGGGCCTGACCCAGGTTCAGAGTTAATTAGCCAAACAAATCCTTGTACTACTAGCCTTTTCGGCAATAGTCCATGAAGCGCGAACTGAGGTCTCACCCGAAGTAGTATGGGCGGGTGCTGGAACTAGGTTTCCGCACCCTTGAGATGTCTTAGGGGTTGATTTGGTCCAACTGTGAGTCGCTGCACACAGGTCACTTCGTGCACTTCCCTGTCCTTTGTGACCTAATTTATTTTCCTTCAGGCATCCCTAACCAAGGACTGTGGGGCTCCCGTATTGCTGGAGCAACGCTTTGCACTATTACCATTTAATTATCTTCATGTAAATGGAGGCCTTTTGTTATATTTATTTATATAGTACATTTGTATAAGTTCATGCTGCAAATAAATAGTACACTTGCAAATTATACCCAATAATACATAAATAGGAAAAGATACATAGAAATATGGTAAAAATTCTCTTTATTAATGCTTCCCATGGTTACAGACTGGCCCTGGCCTACGCACTCAGCTGTAGGGATCCGCGCAATTAGCTGTAGAATACTAGGCCTCTTTGCACATAGCTGCAAAGCCTTCTCCTACTCTACGACCCAAAAACGCACTTTACACTTCACCTCAATCCCTTAGACTCATCATGCTTCTATTCTATTCATTGGTTGATTTTTTTTTCTACACTTAGAGCGTCACTCTATTTATACAATCCCATGGTCCACAAACCATGGGTGGATCTTTCAAGTTGACATTACATTACATTAAACAAGGGCGGACAACCCTATGAATCTATTATGACTTCGCGCTCCGTGCCCACAAATCATGGAGCCTTTATGATGGACTTGGTCAAAACTTGGGCTTTAAGCCCCAAAACATGCCTTAAGGGGGATTCCACGCCCAACATGCCCCGAACACAAACATCATGACTCATCCTCAAGTCACTCTGTTGGTGTGGAGATATTCATGTGGAGTCCCTCCAACTCGGCTCAAACAGCTGCAAGATTGGCAACACAATGAGTGGTTGCCTGCTGAATCTCTTGTACCTATTGTTCCAAGACAGCAGTGTCAGAACTGCTTTCCTACATCCATTCCTGTGTCCCTTACATTTTGTGAGCTTTCCTTCAATTGTTGTGGTAATTGTGAAGGTCTTTTCCATCCAAGGCTGAATGCACACCTTCAGAATTACTTTCAGTGTCATGCAGCATCCACTTCCTCTTTCAGCGCTTTGGCCTGTTGCATTCGCATGAGCCTCTGAGTGAGTGCCACGATTTGCGCAGTCCCTTTGATGTTGTTGTACTATTGTTTGAGTTCATGCACCTCTGTCTCTAAGCATTGGATGTTAGGGTCCTCCTATAGATTCATGAGGACCTCAAATGACTCCTTCAACATTCTGGTGTAGTCCCTTACTACACTGTCGATCTCTTCCAAGCCTGGTAATAGAACTAACACGTTGTTCTCTTGCTTTTGGAGGGGTGGATGTATGTGCCTTCAACCACAACTCTACTATTTTAAGGTTTAGCTCCAACTGAACCTTAGTCATTTCTTCTCTCGCCTCACGCACCCCTGCTGCTAGTCTGTGGATGTGCACCTCTGCTAGTGCATCTGTTGGGAGGTCCATTTTAAATTATGCAAAGCTTTGCAGGCTGTTGTAGACAATGGGTGATAATCACAGCTTGTGATTAATACCCGTTCTGATGTTCATTTCCATGAAGAATCATAATATCTTACCATCGCAGATCCAATTTGCGTCTTTCGTAGCCCACAATGAAGCGTACTTTGCGGCCTCTAGTAAATCCCTGTCAATTATGGGGAATTGACTGTCCTTTGACAATTCCCCTACCATGAGAACTATGGATAGTAGAAGCCATGCATAGTGGAATGTTTTTCCTTGTTCCTGGTTCTCGCTGCAATTTTCTAGGAACTCTTTACATAAGAGCTCGGACCAGTTGAATTGGACCGCCTCTAGTACTACTCAACAAGTGCCACCATTGGCGCAAGGACCTCGTCTGCATGGCACTTTCGCATGACCTTGCCTGCGAGTATCTGAGTCACCACCCTGGTTTCCTTGTTGTTGATATTGGATATCGCGTAGCCCCGTTTCTTCTTCTCCAACTTGTATTTCTTCTTCATGGCCTCTGCGATGGCCAAATTGCTACTCTTTCCCTCCGAGATGTCTGCGGGTCCTCTCCTTTGCACGAAAGTCGGTTAATGTGATGGATTAAGTGGTCTGTGATGGAATGGGCTTCTCCAACCACAAACACCCACCATGCACATGGCAGAGCAACTGCTTGATGATGAATATTGTTATTAGGGCATGGTGGAAATGTGACACCCAGAGTAGGTTTAATAACCCTACTTTTTCCACTCCACACAACCACTTTCGCAGCTCCAATTCGATAACCCCTACCACAATGTTCTACTTGCGCTTCATGAGTTGCGTGGTCTCTAGATGAGGGAATTTATCTTGGTCAACGAGATCCCAATCTTCAAAATTCATGTTAGGCACCCGTCCCAAGTGTGTCCCCTCAAAGATGATGTCATCTAGGAGGAGCGGAGTCTAGAGAGAGATGTTGCCGTCGTTGATATCCTTGGGCACTTTTTCCTTACCCTTCCACGGGGGGATATCGGTGGGCAGATTTGTTGGAGGGTGTGTAGGCTCAGTTTCTTCCTCCATGCCTATGTCCTTGTCTTCTTCAATTATCATGTCCTCTAGGTCTTCGTCCTCCTTGTCGGTTTCCAAGTTAACTGCTTTCCCTTTCTCCTCCATTGTTAACTTGGTGCACAGTAGGTTTCATGGGGACACATGCACCAAAATCATTGGTTGTTTGTATTTCTTTGGTCTTGGCGTGCACAGTGATTTAGGGATTTTTGCCACAATCCAGGTGCCTTTAGGGGAATCCCCCATAATCAAGGCCTGCGCGACCTCTTTAGCAGTCATCTCTGTAACTTCTCTAACTTCTTGTGACACTGCCATCTTGTTGGTCCATAAATATTTTAGTTGTGTAATCAAGGGCTCAATCAATGCTTGGCACAAGGAAAATAGATCTTGGCTCAGAATACGTGGGGCCTACAAAAACTCAATTCACAAATGACCAAGTTTTGTTTGCTAGGTAGCCTCTTTAATTTATAGCACGTTTTGAATTTGAATTCGATAGTTCCCCACAAATTTGGTTCATTAATGCTCCCTTGGGGGAATATTTTCCCAAATCTCACCCATAAAGCGTGTCTTAAATGCCTGTCATCCACTCCATTTGGTCTCAAGTTGAGCTTCACATCATGAATAGTGATTCCAATGGTCACTTTCCAGCCAACCTACATGGCAGCATAGCCCCCTTGCATATTCGCGGACCTTGTGACACTTTGCTTCTGCGTGCAACTCCAACATCACGTAACTCCTAAGAAGAGTATTTTATAGTCCCACACTTCCTTTCAAATACCTAGAGCACTAGGACTATACTTCCCATGGCTAGTTAGGTGGTTGTGCCACCTGTATAGGGTTTCATATGGTCATCCATCACTTTTCCTCGAAAATACCCACCTTTTCTTATTACTGGCTACGTCGTGCACTTTATCATCGACATCGTGCCACCATGGTTGATCCGTTTAGTAGTATGCGGTCCAATCCAAGGCATCAGGTGGATCAATTCTCGATGATAGTCCCCAAACTCATCGATGTGATCATGCGTACCTTGTTTTATCACCCCGAGTTCTTTATTGACAAAATCCTTCTTGATCCTATCCTCAAGCTTCTTGACTTCTACTTCTACCAGAGTGCTTTTCTCCTTTAGTCGCACCCTTTCTTTCATAAGTTATTGGAGCCTAAGGTCACCCTGTTAGATGTCTTCATTAGACCTCCTGTGTTCTACTTCATTTTGCTGCATGAGCCCTCTTCCAAGGTTCCGTGACCCATCGTCTCAACTGATGTAGCTATGCGTGGACTAGGCATTTGATACTCTATGGGGATTATAGCGTTCACTCCATACTCCAGCCTTTGAGGCACCTACAATGGCAATTTCTTGCACGTGGTCCTATAAGCCCATAGAACCACTGGTACGTGCAGGTCCCAATCAGTCCATTGCACCTTGTATACCTTGTTTAGTGCTTCACATACTTCCCTAAAGGCTTTTACATGGATAACCTTCTACGCACTTGGTCTTTCCATAATCTGTGGTTCCAACTGGAGGGGTCGTTTACGCCATTTCATTGCCCACACTAGCTTACTGATCATGTCTCCTAACGCAAAGGCTATGTGCATCTGTGCAGGTTTCGTACTATATGCCTGTATCCATCTGGACAGGTGGGCACCGACCATGTCATCCAGAAATCTTATTTGTTAATCACATTTGAGACTTCACAAACCACATGCGCATCATCCTCCTACATTCGCGCTAGTCCTCAAAGCTTCCTTGGTGCGTACCCCACCACCTCGCGGGCGTAGCGTGTAGTACACATTTCAAAGCTTCAACACATTGTTGTTTCGACACCTCCCTTTCAAATCTGTTCAGGAAGTCATCTACCTCACTTAACCCATCATACGTAAGCAGATCCCTTACTTCCATTGATACGCAATGATCGCTTACTTCTCGTCATCATGTTACAATTCAGTGTGGATACCTCGTGTAACTGGTTCTTCCATCATTATATCTCCTCATATGAATCCAATGTGAGGAGCTTTCACGCTCCCATGAGATTTGTTCGTCCATGGTTGGATTTAGCTAGTCTCGCTCTTGCGCGGTGATCTTGTAGATGCAGTCCAAGTCGTTGTCACTTTCATAGTCGCACACTGCCTTTGTGTAGTGCGATCCTTTTGTAGGGTCCAAGGGTACAACTACGTGTAGAGACTTTTTCTCAAAAATCATCTTGTGCTTCATCAAATTTATCACCCCATTCATGTGAGTGGCCCAATCTATTCCTAATAGAATAGGGTATGGATTGTTGTCATCAACAACCTCTATCACCTTGAAATCTTATAGCGTGCTTACTCCTTCGATATCCACTATGATTCCCTGCAATATTCCCATAGGTAGGATCTTTTGCTGGTTCTCCATTTGTACTTCGATATGAGACCATTACAGTGTAGGCCTTCCCATGTGCTCCCATGTCTGTTTCGGCAGAATGTTCGTGTCCGATCCTATGTCCAAAATCACTTGGTCCATCTCATATTCCCCAATCTGTGCAATCAATCTCATCTCTCTTCCAGTCCTCATCATGTGCTTTCTGATCTTTTAGACTACGAACAATTCTCCTGGCATGGTCCCAACACATCTATTGATGAGTTCCTATAGCCTTGCTTTCGCGCAGTAGCTTCGTGCACATTTCTAGGAATGTCATGAGCATCGATGGGACCATTTCTAGCTCCAGTCTGTCCTTTCTTCCTGAAGTGGAGGCGTTAGCGAAGCTTTCCTTGGCCTCCATGAAGGTTTCCTTAGCTCACTCCAAATCAAACTTTGGTTCATTTTTTGGATCCTTGCAAACCCAAGTACTTTATTCAAGCTGCTTTCCTTTGTCATCCCCCATCGTAATTACACTTCAGAGCATAATATTTACATTAGGTTCTTCCTCACGTGGCTTAGACCTCATCATTTGCAAGTTTTGAGTTAGGGGAGGTTGGAGTGCTCCCTTTTCGTGCGGCCTTGCTATCAGTGTAGGAAAATTCTTCGTCTCATGATCAAACAACGTACAATATAGGCATGATGGAAGTGTCAGATTCATAAAATCACGGGCATAATGTCTTGGCCCTCTGTAATTGTAACATATCAGCTATCCACGACCTCTTCTAGGTCCTCCTCCACCTTGGCGTTATCCGTGCCCCTGAAATCTGGTTCGCACCATCCCTGAGTTTAGGTCAAGGGCCACATTTCGGCTTGAACTCTATAGGTGGGAGTGTTATACATCATCATTTCATAGCTTCTGTAGGTGCGCTCATCATGTCTCATTGACCTATAGAAATTACAAAACAACAGCTGCGAATTTTGTGTGTACTTCTACAACAAATGGCAGTTATCTGTAGCATGCTTCCCTCCTATTTGAAAAATCACACACCAAAACGCAGGTGCTGCACTCATTCCTGCCTATGCCTCTTGTCTCAATGGCATTAGTGCCCCTCCTGTGAGCTAATTCGCGAACACCAGACAGTGGTCCTTGTCATGACCCTGAACCTTACATTTAACACACCATACTTCATCACGCACTTCTGGGCGAGTTGTCCTCCCCTGTTTCAGACTCTGCATCTTAAGGTGCAAATTTTTCAACTGCGCATGAATCTATTGAACTCCCAAGTTGGGATCCTATATCGGGGTCTGATGTATTTACATCGTGATCTCCAAGGCCTCGGCCTAAGTTGTTAGCCTCTGTTGTGACATCGTATTCCTTAGATAGAGCATTAACGATGATAAAAACCATTTGCAGTGTTTTCTATTCATCAGCATCATCTTAGCTTCACGAATTGTACATTTTAGCCTTTTGTCCAATTCCCAAGGGGTATCGCCTAGTAGCATTATGATCTCCTTGAACCCAATGATCGACTGTGCCTCTGACTTTGGCCTGCTAAATTCCTTGTTCAGCATAGTTTGGATGTTTGTGATCCCTACATTCAAATTCTCATTAGAATGCTTAATGTACCAGGTTAGCATGTGATCCTGTAGAGCACTGACCAATTTTTCCTTTTTTATATTGTCATCTGTGACTTCCTATGCTTCCCATACAACCCTTATCACGAACCAAAACTGGTTCGGATCTTCATTTCCTATTCCCTTGAACACTGGCAACTTTATCACGCTTGCCATATTGACTCACAGTGGTGGCAGAGGTGGTATGGGTAAAGATGGGGGCAAAGACGATGAAACTGGTGGTGGTTTGGGAGGGGGTGATATGCATGGAATCCTCTGACTTATCAAATTGATCACACTTCTTGGTGATACCTTCCGTGAGCTCTTCCTTATCCCCTCATGGTGGTGAAATCAAGGGGCTAGTTTCTAGTTTTGTACTACCTTTGTTTTAGTAGATTCTCCCTCTTCGCATACCTCCAAACATCAATTTGTTCACATAACCCACTTTTCGCACAGTAGCATTTTAATCCAATTGTTCAAAGACTTAACACACTTACCTCGTGGTCCTTTGAGGAAGCATCATTCTACCTCGTTGTAGCTAACTAAAGTATCTACTGTGAACTCAGTGATGAATCATCTTATAATTTGATCAAGCCAGTGATCAATAATGCACGCAATCTTATCTTTCGATGCTTCCAATCTACACACCAATTTTGGAGTCCACACAATAGGTCTGTCGAGCTTGCACTTTCCTCAGCTATCTGCTAGCTTCATGATCAACTTGTATAGCTCAGTAGGGAAAGATGCAAAGAAAATTTCATGGATCTCTATGTATAGGTAGCAGTTTAATCACTCTCCTTTTGGTAGTAGTGGGTTCTTATTCTCCTGCACCACGAACTCATGAATATTCCTATCCAACCAATCTTCAATTCCTTTCTTTGTTGGATTCTAGTGATACAACATCAAACATCTCTATGTAGATCTCGGTCCTGGCAACGAAACCATTTATTGGCTTGTTGGGGCTTGACCCAAGTTAAGAGTTAATTAGCCAAACAAATCCCTGCACTACTGGCCCTTTTGGCAATAGTCCGTGGAGCATGGACTGATGTCTTACCCGAAGTAGTATGGGGGGGTGTTGGAACTAGGTTTCCACACCCTTGAGATGTCTGAGGGGTTGATTCAGTCCAACTGTGAGTCCCTGCATGTAGGTCCTTTGTGCACTTCCCTATCCTTCATGCCCTAATGTATTCACCTTCACGTAGCCCTATCGAAGGATTGTGGGGCTCCTATACTGTTGGAGTAGCACTCTACACTATTACCGGTTAATTATATTCATGTAAATCGAGGCCTTATGTTATATTTATTTATACAGAACATTCGTATAAGTTTGTGCAGCAAATAAACAGTACACTTTAAAATTATACCCAATAATACATAAAATAGGAAAATATACACAAAAATATGGTAAAACTTCTCTTTATTAGTCTTCACACGGTTACAGACTCACCATGCCCTGCACACTTAGCTGTAGGGGTCCATGCACTTAGCTGCGGACTACTAAGCCTCTACGCACACAGCTGCATAGCTTTCTCCTACTCTGCAACCCAAAGACACACTTTACACTTCGACTCAATCCCTTAGACTCATCATTCTTCTATTCTATTCATTGATTGATTCTTTTTTCTACACTTAGAGCCTCACTCTATTTATAAAATCCCATGGTCTACTCACCATGGGTGGATCTTTCAAGCTGATATTACATTATAAAAAACAAGGGCGGAAAACTTTGTGACTGTATTATGACTTCTTGATCCATTCCCACAAATCGTGGAGCCTTTACGATGGACATGGTCAAACCTTGGGCTTTAAGCCCCAAAAAATACCTTGGGGGGGATTCCATGCCCAACACCATCGTTCTTAGTCTATGCATAGTAGCATTCGCAGGTATGACAGATTGCGTAGCCCTGGAAGAGAGCCTCCCACAGTTGGATGAGCTTGAAGAAGAGAGATTTTAGGCTGGGTTTCAACAACAGGTCCAAAAGCAGCATGAAAAGGCGTGGCATGATTGACACATTAAGCTGCACATCTTTAAGGTGAATGACTTGGTGTTGTTGTCTCACAGTAAGTTTGATAAATTTCCAGGGAAAATTAGAGTGCATTTGTTGGGGGCCTATGTTATTAAGGAGATTTCGAACTGTGGCACGATACAGTTGGTTAAGTTGAATGGAGATCCCTTCCCAAGAAAGGTGAATGGCAGTCGATTGAAGCCATACACAGGTGGCCCAACCATCTGACTATGCAACAGAAGCACAGTGTTAGCACTCCATGCAACTGAAAGGAGGCGTGGGACTATAAAATACATGGCCCGAGTTGGGGAGCTACACAATTTTAGGACTGTGCAAAGCAAGAAAGTGTCACAGGGTTCGCAACAGTGTGAAGGCAGTTACGCTACTCATGGAAATAGCGCACAGGTGCATTGGAAAGTGACTGTTAAGGTCATTGTTCACGATTTGATGGTCGCATTGTGGCCAAATGGGGCGGGCAGCAGGCATTTAAGGCAAAAATTTATGGATTAGATTATTGTAAACCTGTCGCCAATCTAGCATTAATGGGCTGAATGTGGGGGGAACGGTTAGATTTGAATTCAAAAGGCCCTGTAAATCACATGTGGTTGTCTAGCGAAAAACACTTAGCATTTTGAAAATTTAGTTGTTGCGCTATCAGGTGTGTATGGACTGTGAAAATTTTGAGGCTTTTAGAGCAAGTTCAGCATTTGAGAGATTGTCAGAGGAAATGAGAGATCTCCTGAATAGAATGATGTTGACACCTGAAGAAGCTTCATTAGAAATTGAGGTAGTAGAAGTTGCCCTAGAGAGTGCCGAAGTGTTAGTGGAAGTCCCTAAATCACCTAGAACACTGATACCAAAGAAGGATAAGTAGACTATGCTACCCGTGTGCATCTCACCAAGAAGCCCATAGAGGACCAAGCTCACTTTGTAGGAATAGGGGACAGCCATTAATCTCGAGGCAGACAAGGAAGAATTTGAAGAAATCTTGGCAGATGAGGAGGATTTGGAAATAGAAGTTGAAACCTAGGATGCTGACCCTATTATCAGGTTACCATAATATGTTCCTCCGTGCAAGGGCAAAGCCAATGTGCCAAAGGACATAGATGAGAGCAAGAGCTCCTTGCAAACTCCATTACTCCCGAATGACATTGTTTTTTAGGGACCGCACTTAGGGTGGGTTCCTATACAAATTCAAATATTGGGACTATCACAAGAAATTCCTGCATTTAGAAATTGAGCATCTAATGCATTGATGGATTGACATGACTACTAGAACAATCAAATTAGCATTGTAGACATGGCTTAAGGGTGTAGAGAAAGTCAGACTTCTCAACCTGCTCTCGATACCGCATTACCACCGCGCCCCACTAACCATCTTCGTCATCAGGAAACTTCTCTACTTGGTGCATGATGGCCTTTTGTGGCTGGAGGAACCTATTCCCATCAAAAATCACTTGATCCATTGGATCACATGGCTACCTTACTCAATGGAGGATCCAACCAATATATCAAAAGGAAAAGGTGGTGAGTTGGCCCTCCTGGATGCTATAAGGAATAAATTGAAGTTGGAGAAGAAGAAGTGAGGATATGCCATCTTTAGCATTAACAACCCTGTAGTTAAGGTAGCAGCACAAATATTAACAAGGAAGGTGATGCGAAAGTGTCCCATGGATGAGGTGTCTGTGCCTATTATTGCATTAGCATCCCAATGTGTTAAGGGAGTCCAGTTAAACTCGGTGAATTATCTATGTGGCAAGTTCCTTGCGAACTATCGTGAGACACAGGAGCATAGCAAGATGTTCCACTACGTGTGGCTCTTGCTCTTGATAGTGCTAGTGGCATGGGAGTTGCTAGAAGATAGCCAATTCCCTTTGGTCGCGCTGGACCTTCCAGAGGTAGAAAAGTATGCTTCACTGTGGGCGATGAAGGACACGATGTTTAAAAGAAAGCAAGATCTTTTGGATCTTGATGGGGATGAGTATCTAGATGCGGATCAATCACAAGCCGCAGTTGTCACCCACAGTATATGTTAGTTTGTAGAGCTCTGTAGAGTTCAAAGAGTATTTCCAGCATGTATTTATTGGGGCACAGAAGGACCACATGAAGACATGGCATAACTTACCTTATCTGGCAACATATGATGTTATCTTTGCAATCCTTGAGTCTTGGCCACTAGAGTGGTGCGCTGCAACAGGCTCCCCGGTGGAAATGGACAAGTCCACCATGTAGTGTAAGAAGGAAGAAACAAAACTCAGAATGGCACAGATGGATGAGAAGCACAACAAAGAGGAAGTAAAGGCTAAGACCTAGGCAGCACGTGACACTGTGAAATTGGTAGAACAGTAGGATACAGGATGAGAAGAGTGTGAAGGAAATATCTCACCTTTGCCCGAGGCTAAGTTAGAAATGGAGGAGCTGATCGAGCAAGGTGGCACAACCCACAAACGATGTCCACTCAACTCAAGCGTTAGGGACCACAAGGGAAGGTAGTGCCATGGAAGAAAACCAAGGCTTCAAAGACATCCTTCGACCCGATCACCCTCACTGAGGGGGAATCGCATGATATTGGAGAAATAGTGAGGGATGTCATAGGATCTCCAATAGTTTGAAGTGTAGCAGCAATTGGTATTAGGGGCTCTCTGGACAGAGTTGTAGGGTTTGTAGGCTCACACTCCATAGGCTAGGACAGTGTCCACTAGCCTTGCGGTTGGCACTTTAGCTACCACAGAGATGTTGCGCACAAGGGTGACCAATGCAATAGTGCTACCAGATGGGGCACTTACTACAGAAAATGAGGCCGAGGAGCCCACATCAACAGGATGAATGGGGTGTGATTGAATATGGCTACACTCCCTCAAGAGACGCTTGACCTCTTGCAGGATGGAGTCACATTGAAACTTAGGGCTTGGGAGAGTTGCGCTCTGCACGTGATGAGTGAGCAGCACATAAATATCGATCAGTTGGGCCTACAACACAATGAGGCAGGAGAACAGAATAAGTAAATCATGCAGGTAGTGGAAGAAGCTTTCCGAATGGTCTTGGAGTTGGACATTCAGGTAGAAGAATCGGTTGAGGCACACATCCACAAGTTGGCCACAGGGGTGTGCGACGCTCGGACAGAGATGGCCAGGATTCCGCTGGAGCTAAACCTACAGATCACAGAATTGTAGTAAAGGGCTCAACCTTCAACTCCTCCAGAAGTCAGGAAACAATGTGCCGCCTCAATTACAACATCAATAGTGGCAGTTGACAATGCAGTAGTAGACTGCATGCCACTTTTTGAACAATCATTTGAGGTCCTGAACACCTTTCAGGAGGACCCAAATGTAGAGCGCCTGGAGACGGAGGTGCACAAGCTACAAAAAAGATATGACGAGGTCAAAGGGACTGGACAGATGGTCACCCCTACACAGAGGCTTGCATAGATGCAGGAGGCAAAGGCACTTAAGGAACAGGTGGATGTCGCTCAAAACGAAGAAGTGGTCCTAAAAGCGTGCCTATAGCCATGGATAGATCAGGAATATATGATCACAACTGAAGGAAATCTCATGACACTGCAAGCAACTTAACAAAATATTGAGGGTGGCATTTTAGTGGCAGTCATCGAGCAGAGAGTGGAAGAATTCCAGTAGGCAACTGCTCAGTGCACTGCCAAGGTTGCAGTCATCCAAATGGAGCTGGGAGGTCTTCACACTAAGACGTAGCGCCTACAGAGTGACTCGAAGGCAAGTCACGATGTTTGTGTCGGAGGCCTTTTGGGCATGAGATCCCCTAAGGGTCATTTCGGGGCTAAAATCCTATATTTTGGTCAAATTTTGTAATCGAACTATAAATAATCTGTATTTTGTGGTCACAGAGCGCTTAGTTGTTAAAGAGTCATAAGGTTGTCTACCCTTATTTTGGAAATGTAATGTTGGTTGTAAAATATCTAGCCATGGTCCACATACCATGGGATTGTATAAAAAGATCTAAGCTCTAAGTAGTTAGAAGATAATATGAAGAAGGGAGTCATAGCTTTAGAGCAAGAAGTCTAAGTCTCGGGTCGTAGTGTAGGTAGAGGCTCTACAGCTGATTGCATAGAGGCCTAGGGTAGAAGTCCATAGCTGAGTGCATGGACCCCTGCAGCTGAGTGCACAGGGCAGTCAAGTCTGTAACCATCTGAAATTATCAATAAAGAGAAGTATTCTACAATTTCTACGTCTTTATTTCCTATTTATGCATCGTATTATGTTGGGTATCAATTTCACTTATAATGCTTATATGATGCATGAATGTGTGTAAATGTGTTGGTTAAGTAAACATAAGTAAGAACATCTGCTTACGTGGTGATAAAATTAAGTATTTGACAAGATAAGCGAATCACTTAGGCTAATAGAGGACTCTGCATGGCACACTTCTATAGCAGCACAAAAGCACTTGAGCCATAGGTTAAAGCTACGTGAAGGTCAATCATGTACTTTCGCGAGGGTATTGAACGCCGGAACAGAGGGTTTGTCTTACAAGCCCTAGAGCGAGATCTCCTGTGCGAAGGCATGTATAGAAGAGATAAAACGACATCACAACCATCTCAAGGGTGCGGAAACTTGTTTCCAACATCCCCCCATACTGCTTCAGGGGAGACTTCTATTTGCACTCTGTGGGCTGATGTCGAAAGGGCCAATAGTGTAGGGATTTATTTGGCTAATTAATGTTGAACCTGGGTCAAGCCCCCTCAAGCCAACATCCTTCCTCCTCAATGTGACTGAAAAACGATTGAACATCTGATCAATATGGTCATGAGTGTGCCCAACAAGAAGGAAACCAACATTTTGAAAAAATATCAATTCAATAAGAATGTTTAGATATCCAAAACAATCTAACTTTTGTTTTCATGACAATTGTTGTCTAATTGTAGATACAAAACTTCAGGAATATTACCAAACCAATGAGAAAGAACATCATGAATTATGGTTATTGTCAGATTTGCATCATTATGAATATTTGGAGCTATGAATTATACCCTTGGCAACATTTTTCCATCGATGACCATACAACTGACTAAGTGAAGCCGAATAAAATTTTCCTCCTGTAAATTTTTGCGTGTGCGGACAAAATGTTGTAGAAGTGTTTTCTTTTGCTCCATACCATCAATTATCAACCCAAATATTTATTTGGATTCTCATAACACTTGTTTCGATGCTTGTACAACATTTTCCATTCACTTGTTTGTTGTTCGCAATGCTCTTGAAGTGCTTTGACAATGGAATCTACACAACATAAAAGAAATCCATTAATAAATATGTTTTCATAGTTGATGGCTTTTTAAAAAATAATGTTATGAATGCTTACCTCTTTCTACCCCTTCACATTCATCCCTTTTTTATTTAAGAGAAGCACATGTACTGCAAACCACCATCCTTTTCTTCTTAGGAATACAGACATTGTTGAATTGTTTCTTCCATATCTTCAAAAAATGATGATATGTAATAAATCAACCATTTCCTTCAACACCTTCTGCATATTATTTCTATAAGTTGTAAATTTAGCGTCTTGAGAAATTATCTGGAATATGTACCATCCCTCTATTTGGTATACAGTCTCCATGCTTTGAAAAAAAGTCTTTCATCCATGACATTGCAGTATTTGATAATGGCCCAAATTGTCGTTTATGACATACTTATGAATAAAATGTGGGATCCTCTTCCAAATTTTCATGGATTCTTAGTGGACAAAAATTATCAATTGAATGAAACATTTTGAAAGCCTTTCTATAGATAAATAAAGACCTAATATGATAATCATAACCTGATAATGTAGATTGCATGCACCCCACTAAATATGAATTTTGCATGCTTTTATTCATTGACAAATATATCTTCCTTTTATCCAATGCAAACTTGAAATCCATATGTTTCAAGCAATCCTTTTGACAACATTCACTTGAAATGAGAGCACTGATAGAACTTCTTCTCGTGAGATATTCTGATCTACCCCTTATATAACTAGAACATCTTGGATTGATATGAAAAGGTCTACTCCTACTCCTCAATACAATATTTGTTGGCAACATCTCCATCATTGAATCTCTTAGCACCTCGATTGAACCTCAGGCTGAAGGAAGGCAATGCTATTGTAACCACAAACCACGCTTAGCCAAGTAGCTAGTCCTACTACGCCAGGAGAGGCTCTCTCCATAAGGATCACGGCCAAGATGACTAGATCGAGAAAATGATATTAGGCTAGGTATAGTAGCACAAGGTTTCATTTGATTTTTGGAGCCTTTGTTGGATAAGGAGGCACTGAATAGTTAGGGCAAAGAAATTAGGTCAAAATTGCAGGGTTTCAATGGGGAAAGGTAGGCATAAGGCTAAACACCTTAGGGTTTGATGTATGAGGTGAAAATATAGGTGAGGAGTTAGGAAGAGCATGTAGACCTTATGGATTCTTCCTAGACTAAAGAAAACACAAACTATGAAATGTCTACCCAAAACAGAGCATAAAGATATGGATTCTGCCTCTCAGACTTGTATCCATTCACATAAAGGCAATGAAATGATGAAATGGAGTCAAAAATACATTCTAACACATGAAAACATAAGAAAAAATGAACTGAACATCATACCACATGGATCCCAAAGAAATAGCTACAACTTTTCATTAGTCTCCTGTTAAAACTAATACAAAATGATGTCTCTTCAAAGCATAAGCATCCAGCTGAGTCGAACCCTTTATAATGAGAAAGAAGAAGAAGATACAGTCATTGATTCAACCTCTTCCCACCCTCAGGGTTTGAATCCCTAAGATGAGGAGCTAATATAACCAAAACCGAACAAGAAACTGGAATAGATGGATCCTAACAACTTGCCTCTAAAAGTGAGCAGACTTATTCATTTGTCCTCAAGATGACTTTTAATCTAATGAATATACCTTCTAGTACTTATTATCCATCATATTTATATGCCTAGTTATCATTTACATCAGTAAAACACCCTAGATGAGAGGGAACCAAAAATTACAGTCAAGGCACAGTGAAATGAACAGTTAGCACAATTTTTGTCCTATGTGCAATGCACAAGCCCTATGTGCAACTCTTTTTGCAGGTCCATTAGGGAGGCCTCCCCAGTGTTAAAATTGAGCTCATGATAGCTCATTAGAAATCTCATCAAATCTTCTTTTCATAACATCTTGAATTCCTTCATTTGAAGCTCATTTGAGCCCTCAAAAATGGATTTTCCCAAGACTACTTCTTTGTGTCCAAAAAAGGGCAGAAAGGTCATTTTTGGGGTATTTTTTGACCTTTTGGTTGACTAGTTTTGCTTGAAAAACTTAGAAAATTCTCATTGTGCATGTACTCATCATTATGAATCTAAAAATGCTAACCATTTCCTCATTGGATGAAGTGCCACATAGAACTTAAATTTCTCTGGCAACTATTGCCAAATTCTTCAAAAGGCAAAAATTCTTCAAAACTTGCTCAAAATTTGTGGAAAACACCACTATTAAGTATCTTGGTTAGCCAAGGAAGCTTCAGCAAGAAAGCTAAGCCTATCAGCCTCCTTTTTTCCTTTGATTTCTTGTTTTAACCTTGTCTTCATTTTCTTGACCCTTATGTTGTAAATCTTGTTCTAGGTCCTGTAATGGCGAGAAAAATGCCTAATGATTCGATTGTCCCTGTTGGCCTTTTGTAGTAGCTTCTCCAAATGAAAGTTGACCCTGTTAAGCCAATTTTATCTATCCTCCTCAATTTCCTTCTCAATTCTTTGTTTTGTAGTCAAGGTAGCTGATGTTTCTGCCTCTTACATTACTGACTTTCTGTTGTCACTTTTCCTCTTTGCTTTGAGAAGTTCCATCTCCATGAGGAATTGTTTGTCACTTAGCTGCTTGTTCTCTTGCTCAAGGTATGAAATGACATACTTAGCTCTTGCCAAGTTGTCTATCAGTGCTTGGATCTGTGAATCTTTTTTCCTTATGGTTATGCTTTCATTTGTTGCCTCATCTTGAGCCTCCAAGTCAACTATCTTAATACCATGATGGATGTGTGGCTGTTCTATTTCATCATCTTCAAACAAATCAAAATCCATTTCCTCCTCATCATCAAGGATTTCCTCCATCACCTTTTCCTTCCCTTTATGTAGTTGTTGCACCTGTTGTACGTGTTGTGTTAATGAAGAATGAAAAGCCCCTTCCATAGTTTGTGGAGCAAGAATTTGGCTATGAGCAGATGAAGAAGGCAAGGCCCCTTCCACATCAAGTGGAGTAAACACTTTCCTATCTGCTGCAAATAACTTTCTAGCCCCTCTATGATATTTTTTGTAGGAAAAAAGGGTTTGACATTTTAAATAGCAAACCAACTTCTAAATCATGAACTGAACGCTAGGAGGATAGTTCAAGGAGTGCACTTACTTGTTTAGAAGTTCTAGGTGGCAGAAAAGCAATTTGGATGATTGATAGGGTGGTTTTGGTGCTTGTTGGCCCTATGCATAGCGCCTTCTACAGGTGCACATCAGTCTAGATATATACATAGCACCATGTAAAATTTCACTGGAAAACAGGCTCTATGCACAACGCTCCATCCCTCTGCACAATGCTCTCTCCTCTATGTGCAGCGCTCCTGTTCTATGCGCAATGCCTTCTTCTCTATGCACAGTGCATTTTTGCAGGCCATTTTTGGAGGCTTTTCTTGTGTCCAAATTTAGGCCATGATAACTTGTCAGAAAGGTATCTCTCGTGGCTACACAATGGACCTATCAACCACTAAAAATGATCAATTATAACCCTTGAAAAGTCAATTCTACCAAGACTGGTCGAAACGTGTAGAATGAGGGTGCAAAAATGAAGCGTTCTCTTGCAGGAAACGTTTGGAGGTCTTCCTCAACTCCAAATTGAGTGAATGATAGCTCATTTGAAATATATTTTTGTCTAGTTATCATTTGAGGTGTGAAGAAAGTCATTTGGAGACTTCATATAGAAGAAAAGGTCATTTTCCAGAAGTTGCTCCAGAAGTGCAGCAACTCTCTTATAGCAACTGTAATTTTGACATTTCTATAAAACCATGACACCTGTGTACAAATTGAAAAATATTTTTCATCCTTGGCTTACTATGGACAAAAAAATCTTGCAATTTTGACAAATTCATCGTTGTTTGGTCTAAAACATAGTTTGAAGAAAAACCAGCCCTATGTGTGGCAAATGATTTGTCCCTTGGAATGAATTATTGAAAAATGATGGAGACATGATGTGTATGATTTGGAATGGCCTCATACTTGATAAATGACCTCCCTTATGCCTCATATACTCAGATATCTTTGATTCCATAGCGAAACCTAGCTCAATGGGTGAGGAAATTAGGGTTTAGTGCTTGTGGAAAATGATGATTTGGACACCCTTGGGAGAAGAAAACTCCTTTGGCATGCACTTAACCCTTTGAAAATTTACCCATTCACTTGACTATTTCTTTTTAAAAATTGATCTTTTGATGGTATGGCATCTTTGGAACATTGAGTTAACAGATTGGGATGGTGAATAAGCATTTCTCTTTACAAATCATCTTCACATGGTGAGGGGATGTTATTTGATCACCCTTTAATTGTTGGTATCATGCAATGGAATAGAACATTGGCAACCCTAATGACCTAATGAAAGCTAAAAAAACCCTAAAAGACCTAATGAGACCTTGAAGGACTAAATTTCAAGATGACATAATGACCTCATGAATGATACAAATGGCATGATAAAAATAACTTTATGGATGATGTACAATCAACAAGATATGAAACTATGCTAGCAAGTAATCACATTTATGGAAGAGTGGTTTTATTGGACTAGGACTACCATCAGTGACTAATATTTTTGCAAACCTAGTGGAATGATAGAAAATTTCTGAATGGGACACTTAAAATGATATGAAAAGAGGATTTTTGATCACTTATGGTAGGATGCAAACACTGACACTAACATTGGCCTTATTTCGGATGGAAGATCCTTGGAGGTGTGAAGAACATCGTAGACCAAGTGCCTAATCATGGGGGCCAATACGATCAAAAGCTTAAATTGAAATGCATGACTAAATGCTGACAACTTCAAATGACACGAACTAACTTGAAATTGACTGAAAGAATGACTCAAGACTTAATTTAAACAAGTACTTACAAAACTTATTAATGGCAGCAAGCCATCAAGAATTGAGGGCTTCGAATACTGATGACAACCACCTACCTACTGAAGAAATATGTACAATCATGTGAAGTGAACCTTACAATGTAACCAATCCAGTAGATGGCTGCTCACTGAAATTATGCTCTCACTTTCCCCGAGCAGGCAGAATGATTTACATGTAGGAAAAACAAAATAAAAACTGAATCAAAGGCTTATGCTAACAAAATAGACAACATTCATCTTCTCCAATGCTTGCAAAAGAATGCCGAAGGGATCTTGAAAATCTTGAAGCACTAGCTTGTCTTGAGATACAACAACAAAAATACAAGTACTCCCTTCATTCTGACCTAAAACAACAGTTGGTTGTTGGTTGAGAGGAAGACATAGAGAAGTATAAGCTTCTGCTATTTGAGTGTTTGTTGTAAATTCCCCGAGCATGAGAAATTCTAACTTGATTTTTGGCATATTGTCTCTCTCAGGCTCATGCTCCTCAATTTCATAGTCTAAGTCATTCTTAAATAGAAAACATTCTTCAAGATTATCAAACATGACAACCCTATCATCTTCATGAAAGAAAGCAATATATGTTCACTGATCTATAAATCTAATTTCAAGACTGTCCTCATTTTCAAAAGTGGAAGAAGTTTCACTAACACCTTCTTGACGATGTGAGCACTGCAAACTTGCATTAGCTTGGGCTGTAACAAGATCTTTCAGGAGTTGATCTATCTGATCTTCAGACATAAGATATAGTACTTTTTGTTTTCTTTTGCTCAAACAATAATTTTCTTCTTTCCCTCCTAAAGTTTGACAAGGATTTTGAATATCTTCATTAATTCCAAGCAAAGGAGTATATAAATTTTCATCAAACTACTGATTCATTTCATGTGATTCCTGTTGACTATCAAGATGCAAAATTCCTTCATCTTCAAGAAAAGAGGAAGCTATTGTATGCTGACTATGATCTTGTGTATTGAAGTGACTAGCTTTTTGAGACTGTTGTTGAAGGGAAAAATCAGAGAAGGCTTCAATGATTTCTTCATCATCACGATATGAATCTAGATCTAAAATAGCCAACTTGACTTTATCACAATCTGAAACTGGAACTTGATTTCCTTGCATACTATCTTCTACTATGAGCAGATTTGAAATAAGACCTTGTCTTCCATCATTTTCAATTGTACTAAGATCTTGAACCTACTGCAAATTTTCCTAAGCATATTGATAAGTATCCTCTAAGCTCTCTTTATGTTGCTAAAATGGATTTTGATACAGGGCTTGCATGCTCTTATCATCCATGAAGTCATCATCTTCATAAACTTTCTCAAGATTTTCAATAAAACTGTAAACATGTTTATTACAGTTCTAAACTAATATTAAAGATGGACAAGATTCTTTATACCTTTCAAAGAAAATGGTATGAAAATCCTTTAAACAGTAAATAAAAGCAGGTGGAAAAATTTCATACCAAGAACGGGCTTCACCTTCTAAAGTGGCCATGAATATCTTCATCAAGCAGTCTCCAGGAAAATCAACCTTCAACTTACAAGTATGCATTTGAAATCTAGCTAGATGTAAAGCAACATCATTCATATCATCATCTTTAAACATAGGCAAATTCCTTTGCCAATCTACCTTAAGAATTTTATTTGGGAAACCTGGAATGTGATCTCGGCTGATGGGAGCATACCTTCGAGCAAAATAATCCATTTTGAAAACAATGAATTGACCAAGAAATTCTTCAGGCTATTGGTTCTTGAAGAGTGGAGTTGCCATAAAAATTCTGAACCTTGGGATTTTTTGACACTAGAGTCACCAAGTGAATGATTTTAGCCTTCGCATGCATTTGACTGCTATTCACCATTAGCAATTAGATCTAAAATTTGATGATCTTTCCTAGAGAATATTTTTCACCTCATCCCCAGTATGATCGCCAATATGTTAGCACCTAGATTGAACCTCAGGCTGAAGGAAGGCAATTCCAGGGTAACCACAAACCACACTTAGCCCAGTAGCTAGCCCTACTAGGTGAGGAGAGGGCTCTCTCCATAAGGATCTCAACCAAGATGACTGGATCAAGAGGAGCTAGACAATTAGGGAAAGGAAATTAGGTCGAAATTGCAGGGTTTTGATAGGGCAAGGTAGGCAAAAGGCTCAACACCTTAGGGTTTGATGGATGAGGTGAAAAGACAGATGAGGAGTTACGAAGGGCATGTAAACCCTATGGATTCTTCCTAAACTGGAGAAAACACAGACTCTAAAATGTCTACCCAAAACTGAGCATAAAGATATGGATTTTACCTCTCATACTTGTATACATTCACATAAAGGCAATGAAATGATGAAATGGATTCAACAATACATTCTAACACATGAGAACATAAGAAAAATTGAATTGAACATCATACCACATGGATCCCAAAGAAATAGCTGAAACTTTTAATTAATCTCCTGCTAAAACTGATACAAAACTATGTCTCTTCAAAGCATAACCATCCAGCTGAGTCCAACCATTTACAATGAGAAACAAGAAGAAGATATAGACATTGATTCAACCTCCTCCCATCCATTGGAAATAATAATGAGAGGGGGGTGAATCAATATTATCAGATCAATAATTTTCTTTCCCAAATAGATTTATATACACTACTTCAGTGAAGTGAACTAGCATGTACACGCAATTGTAATTAAGGAAATCAATGTATATCCAAATAACTTGTGATTTAGACAATTTATCATGTGTTGATCTTCAATCAGTATATCGGAGATTTATTAGACAATGCAGTAAAAGTAGAGTAATGAATCACACATAAGCAACACACATGAACACCAAGATGTAAGGTGGAAACCCAATGTGGGTAAAAACTACTTGTTGTTGTCATCTCTATATTCTTTTAATAGTAATAAAATATGTTTACAATCTTGTACTAGTGTAGACTCATACCAGTACACAGGGTTTTACCTGCAGAAGGTTACAACCTTCTCTCGTTCTCTAGCTTCTAGTGGAAGGGAGCTACAACCCCCTAACTCTTGTACTAGCCAATATGTTTACTAATATGTAGGTGCCAGCCTACAAAAAAACTCCACTCTTCCACCAGGGACCATGTTTAATGAATTTTTAGACTGGATACTCCTGGATCACAACAACACAATCTGAAAGCCACGTTTCATCAAATTTTCACACTAGTCCCATCATAGCTTTTAAACTTAAACTGCATCAACCAATATTTAGATAATCTGAATAATCAAATCATTGACACCAAAACACTGTGCTAAACCCAAAACCCTGCATCATCATTTAGGACCAATTATAACTTAAAAAATCATGTATTAGAGTGTATACGCTACTTGGCTACACCCAAACTGTGTGTATATGCTATTTATGTTAATTGAACCTGTCTATACCTTCAAAACTACTACAAACATAAACTTTTGAATCAAGTGAACCAACGTATACCTTTCTTTCTTCATTCTTTGGAGTCTAATCTATAAGCTTTTGTTGTTAACTTGCTGCACTATGAACTATCGTATGAGAGAGTTTCCATCAATGAAAACACCTATATCAAAATGCCAATAATCTCCCCCTTTGGACTTGATGGTAACAAAAACACCAAGACACTCTCCCCCTTTGACATCAAGGGCAAAGGGCGAACCAAGATATTCTCCCCCTTTGACATACATTATGTTGTTCATGCTCCCCCTGAGTACATGATGAATTATCTGATTGAGATCCCATTTGTACATGCTGAGATGTACTAAAACCATCCATGCTCCCCCTGAGCACATGCAGAGTCTGCAAGAATATTTTCCAAAAGAATAACATGACACTATAACTCAACTATGTGAGTATGACCTTCCTATCACCAAAGACTCATACATACATCCATCTCCCAACCAAGTGGGGATATACCAAATGTTTGTACATGACAGAAATACAATAAATATTACATCATCCATCCCATTATATCATTTTTTCAGTAGGACTCACTCAAACATATGAGAAGACATATCACCCCCTAGACTTTTACATGACTTAAGAAACAAATGGTATAAATATCTAAAGCCATAGCTAGACTCAACAACCATAATGCCAACAATGTAGAATGCGTGTGAAGGCTAATGCTCCCCCTGAACCTATGCTACCTGTTCATTGTTAACAAGCAATGATCAAGGCATTTTTGTTAGTCAAATAAAAATTAATGAACAAAGCATATTGATAGACTATAATCATCAACAACAGATAGAGCACCCATATCAGAGTCTGCCTCACTATTTTTCTTAACTGAAAAACATATATACTCCTTCACCCACATAAACCCACGTGTATACAGGACTATACTTCATGAAACCCACGTATAATCACCTTTTTTTGAAAAAACTAGATTTTAATAGTAGGATGATGTAACAACTACTCCCAGTTTTTGTCTTAAATACTCAAATGTTTCTTTGGGCAGTGGTTTAGTGAATATATCAGCAACTTGTTCTTTGGAGGGAACATATTCCAATTTTACCTTTTGTTCAAGCATTTGTTCTCGTAGAAAATGGTAGTTGATGGGTATGTGCTTGGTCTTGGAGTGCGTGATTGGATTCTTTGAAATACTGATGGCACTTATATTATCACATAGAATGGAGATGGGTGGAGTACATGTGATCTGAATGTCTTGCAAAGTTTGCATCATCTAAAGTAGTTGTGTGTAGCAAGATGCAGCAGCCACATATTTTTCTTCAGCTGTTAATAAAGAAATTGAACTTTGTTTCTTTCTGAACCAAGACACTAACCTGGAACCCATATAGAATGCACAACCACTAGTGCTTTTTCTATCATCAACACTTTCTACCCAATCTGCATATGTATATGCATGAAGAGTAAGATCTGCATCTCTAGGATACCATAAACCAAAGCCCTGAGTTCCTTGAAGATATTTGAAAATTCTTTTGACTGCCTGAAGGTGTGAATCCTTTGGATTTGCTTGGAATCTTGCAACTATTCCTACTGCAGACATGATGTCAGATTGGGTACCTGTTAGATAAAATAGACTACCAATCATGGATCTGTAAGTTGGTTGATGTACTGCTGCTGATTCATCATTTGAGCTGAGACTGCATCCTATTACCATTAGGGTATATATAGGTTTAGAATCTTCCATTTCGTACCTTTTCAAGATCTGTTTGAGATATTTGGTTTGTTGAAGAAAAATGCCATCTTTATTTTGTTGAATTTGTAGACCAAGAAAATCAGTAAGTTCACCAAGCAAGGATATTTCAAATTCTTGTTGCATTACTGAAGCAAAATTCTGACTCATGGATTTTTCATTGCTACCAAAAATGATATCATCAACGTAAACAATAATAATTAGCAATTTATCAGTTTCAATCTTTGCATATAGATTTCTATCTGTTGAACCTTTTGTAAAACCTTGATGGTGTAGCTATTTGTCAAGGCAGTAATATTAGGCCCTTGGAGCTTGTTTCAGACCATAGAGAGCCTTTTTGAGTCTGTATACAAGTTTTGTGTCATTTCCAAGAAATAATCCTTCTGGTTGTTCAATATAAACTTCTTCTTCTAAATCTCCATTAAGGAAAGCTGATTTTACATCCATTTGGTATACTTTGAACTTCTGAAAGCTAGGAAGAGCAAGAAACATCCTTATGGATTCAAGTTTGACAACAGGTGCAAAAGTTTCCTCAAAATCTATACCTTCTTGTTGAGAATACTCTTTACAAATAAGTTTGGCCTTGTTTCTAATGACTTCTCTATTTTCATTCAGCTTGTTTTTGAATATCCATTTAGTTCTTATAATATTTTTATTATGAGGTCTAGGAACTTATTCCCAAGTATCATTCTTTTCAATTTTCTCAAGTTCTTCATACATGGCCTTGAACCAACACTCATCTTTGCATGCTTCATTTACATTTTGAGGTTCAGTGGAGGATAGTAATGCTAGGTAGCTTGAGGTCCCTGTAATGGTTCCTCTTGTCTGTACATCTGCCTCCTTTTCCCCTAAACTTTGAGTTTCTGGATGATTTTTCTAAACATACTTGGACAGAGTCTTTTCCTTCACCATATCTCTTCTTCTGGTGCTTCATTGGTTTCTTCTTCAATATCATTTTGATTTGATGTGGGAAAATAATCCCCATCTTCTTCATTGCCATAATCTTCTGTTTTTATCTATTTTGGATTTTTTCATGCTTCATCAACTACAACATCAATTCTTTCAACAATTTTCCCAAGTCTTTTATTATAACATTTATATCCTTTACTTCTAGAAGAATAACCAAGAAGAATACCTTCATCTGCTTTGGGTTCAAACTTACCAAGTTTTTCATCAGTCCTTTTGATAAAGTATTTTCTTCCAAAGACTTTAAATTATTTTATAATAGGAGTCTTACCATACCAAAGTTGATGTGGAGTTTGAGTGCTATTTACCCGAACATTTGCTTTGTTGAGAATAGTCAGGGCAACAAATGCAGCTTCACCTCAGAAGGTTGCAGGATTTCCAGATTCATCTAGCATAGCTCGAGCCATTTGTTGAATTGTTCTGTTCTTTATTTCTACCACACCATTTTGTTGAGGAGTCCTTACGATGGATAATTTCCTTTTTATTCCATATTGTTCACAAAAGTCGAAGAATTCATCCGATGTAAATTCCACTCCTTGATCAGATCTGAGGCATTTGATTTTTCAATCTGATTCATTTTCAACCAAGGCTTTGAAGGCTTGGAACTTTTCAAATGCTTCATATTTATGCTTTAGAAGACCTATCCAACACATTTTGGAAAAATCATCAATGAACAAAATAAAGTATTCTTGTCCATGAGGTGACTTTTTCCTTGATGGTCAACATAAATTAGTACGGACAAGTTCAAGAAGCTCACTAGCTAACCCTTCTTTTTCCATGAGGTGACTTTTTCCTTGATGGTCGACATAAATTAGTATGGACAAGTTCAAGAGGCTCACTAGCTAACCCTTCTTTTTCCATGAAGTGAACTCTGGTTTGCTTACTGATTTGACATGGTTTGTATTTTTTGGGATGTTGATATCTGGAAGATCATGAACAACCTTGAGTTTGCATGCTTTTCTTATTTGAGAAAAGCTTAGATGTCCTAATCTTCTATGCCACAGCCAATTTTCATCATTTTTCTTAGATAGCACTGTTGTTGTCCACCCTTGAGTATGTATAAGTTGTTTGGAGTTCTTGTACCTTTGATCATGGTCTCTCCTATATCAATCTCATGAACAACACATCTGTTTGATCAAAATACCACTTCATTTCCTTGATCACACATTTGACTAACACTCAACAGGTTTTTCTTTAAACCATCTACATACACAACATTTCCAGCTTTAAACTTTTCTTTCAAGAAAAAGAACCTTTACCTTTTATGACAGCATGAGTGTCATTTCCAAATGAGACATTCTTTTCTTTTTCTAAGGCATTATATGAGTGAAATTTTTCTTTTTCACCTGTCATGTGTTTGGAGCATCCATTGTCGACGTACCACTGATTTTCTTGTCCTTCTACATACAAGGTTGTACCACATCTTTTTGTTTGAGATTCTTTCCTTCTCCATATCTTCGGATTTAATGGCGTTTGCACCTTTTGAGATGTTTACCAAAATTTTCTCCTGCATTTAGATTCTTCATGCCCAAAGTTGTTATAGATTGAGCATTCTATTTCAATTTCAAGAGGAGAAAAGTTATTATAGGAACTTCTCTTGATTTCTATTACATTCCTTTGATTTTATGCTTCTCTAGTCATGATGGTTTTGTAAGAAACACATTGAGCAGCTTTATGTCCAAAATTATGACATGAAAAAAATTGCCCATTTGTTATAGACATATTTGGGCACTGCAACCCCAATCACATATGTCCATAAACCAAGGGCTTCTAAGTCCCTAAAGTGTTGTTTCATACCCTAAAGGAGCAAGGTCAGCTGATTACATCAGCTCCTAGAAGTTCTCCATGAAAAACTGCTCAAAACTGGTCAAAACTAGACCATACAGACTGCTCAGTGCTAAGGGTCTGATGCATCTCACCTGCCACATGCAAAAAGTGTGATGCATACTGAAAAGCCCTTCTGTGGGGTGCAATGAGTGAGAGTATAAAAATGGCAGAAGCAGTTGGCTAGGTGGAAACCCAGAGAATCTTCTAGAAACTGCCCATTTGACACTTGCCTCTTTGAATTTGCCCAAGGATGAGTAAGATATCATGAATCTAAAATTGGAACCAAGAACTATCAGAGAGAGGACACTAATCAAAATCCCATAACCTAACTCACCCACCTGCAAACATCTTGTCATGCGGAAAGAGTTATTTTTGCGGACAAACCTAACCTCCCTAGGAGTCTAAGACTCTCTAGTGACAAACAAACCAAACAAGAGCAATCCTTCTCTAAACATACATCATGAGAAACCAAGTGTTTTCCGATCTTACCTTAGGTCCAACGCTTGTTGTAGCAGTCCAGCCTTGCTGATCCAGATGAGCTCCTCCTTCACTTAAGACCTGCATACACTAACAAAGCAAATGATTACATAACACCTGAATATTTCATAAAACAAAGCATATTCATCACATAGACCAAGGAGTACATGAAATAATTCATTAACAACAAATCATTGAGAAGAATGGACTTATTTGTATTAAGGAAACGAAAAAGGAACCATTACAACCTGAGCCTTGGTGTTGTGCAAGCTCCTCCCAGGGTCCAACAAGAGATTTCCTCTACTTTGACAAGCTCACCCACTCCCAATATGGCAACAAGAAAGGATGGTAATCTCTCCTCACAAGTTAACAATGGAAGTCCTAATTCCAGCAGCATTTAACCTTTGGAATGTTCAGCTTTCAACCTCCCCTCCTCTGGCCCAATGCCTGTATTTATAGTGTTCTAGAGGAAGTTATTCAGTTCCAACATCAATGGGATACTCCCTCTTTTGGATGGGGTAGCTCCTCTCTTGATGGGATACTTTCCTCTATCATAGGGATGCATGAACCATCTGGAGGCGCTCAATACACGTCAAACACTCTTCTAGAAAGCTCTAGAAGTGACCACAAGTAACTTTTTTTAAGATGAAACTCGAGCCTTTTGACCTTTACAAGAGTACGCACCCATCCCTTG